>JACJUY010013952.1:4907-16939 GCA_014220935.1 Platorchestia sp. MABIK | reverse complement strand
TGAAATATACTGATGTAGTAATGTTTGTGTTGATATATACTGATGTAGTAATGTTTGTGTTGAAATATACTGATGTAGTAATGTTTGTGTTGAAATATACTGATGCAGTAATGTTTGTGTTGAAATATACTGATGTAGTAATGTTTGTGTTGAAATATACTGATGTAGTAATGTTTGTGTTGAAATATACTGATGTAGTAATGTTTGTGTTGAAATATACTGATGCGGTTACTAGCATAAATTCTTTCTAGCTCTAAGAGAACTTGGTTCGTGAAGAATGCGAGATAAAGATTTTAAAATGACGCTGTGCCCGTTTCCGTCAAATTAATGTCAAAAATCAATGTTTGCAGCAAATCGGACGTATCCTCTGCTGGTAAATCCGCACCTGCAGGTGAAGACAAGAAATATCTACGGAAATAGAAACGAACATTTAAGTTACTTTTTACTTCAAATTTATACAATGATAAAATAAAATAAATTTTAATTCAAGCTCTACTGTGACTTGAATCTACTGCGCTTGATATGAATGACTACCTCACTGCATCAAGTTTCAGCTAGGATGCATTGGTAAAGTTAAATGTTCCGAAAAAAATAATCTACACCTACTTAAAAAAACATTCAAATTTCATTTTTTTACACGTGACAACGCAGGTAATCCTCCAGCCTGTAGTTTTAAATTTCTGTCTCAGTTTAATTTTTTGAGTTTCGCGTAAGAAAAAAGAGCGGAACTTTTTCATGCATAAGTTCAGTGAGAACGTACACGGAGGCTTAAACTGAGGGGAGAGGGAAGGGAAGACATGATTTTTCGGTGAGGGTGCGAGGGGTGAGGGTGCGAGGGGTGAGGGGTGCTGCAGCAACAGAGGGGCACGAGGGGTATGAGGGGCATGAGAGGCATGAGGGGTGAGAGAGGGAGTGGAAGACATGCGTTTTGGGTGAGGATGCGAGGGGTGAGGGTGCGAGGGGTGAGGGGCGCTGCAGCAACAGAGGGGCACGAGGAGTAAGGGCATGAGGGACACGAGGGGCATGAGGGGCACGAGGGGTGAGGGGTGCCAGCTAGGCGGGGCACTGCAGATGAATAAGCCCCTCCTCTTTGTAGCGGTAGAGCATTGCTGCAACGTACGAACACACACACACGCCGATCGCGTGCGTCTTTACCATCAGGGAAACATTTGCTGGCGACTGCACTGTGATCTTTGATGTCCGTCTGTTGTCAATACAATTAGGTTTGCATCGTTTTTTCTTTTGGGTTGCTTTGTAGAGATCATTTCTTTTCTGATTTGTTTTCCGAGGTTGTTTTCTGAGGAACTAGACTGTTGTCTAGTAGCTAAATATTTATTAAATTATCATTTTCTTTATTTTCCGTTCATTGTCTTTTGTTTTCGCTCGTTGTGGGAAATTTCATTGAGATGGCATGTGATTTTTCAGACACTAGTTTTGCTTGCATCAAAAACGGGTTATGAATATTTGAAAAAATGTGTGTTTTTCACTTTGGCCATAATATCTATCTTTATGTTCATAAATATCTTCATATTCGTAACGCAACTCATGAAAGCTGTAAGAAAAGTAAATTAGTACTTCAGAACTGGCTTGCGATAAAACTCGATACTCAAACAAAGGAATTCGAGAGGATAACATTCTGTCGTAAAGGAAAACATTCTGTCGTAAAGGATAACATTCTGTCGTAAAGGATAACATTCTGTCGTAAAGGATAACATTCTGTCGTAAAGGATAACATTCTGTCGCAAAGGATAGCATTCTGTAGTAAAAGATAACATTCTGTCGTAAAGGATAACATTCTGCCGTAAAGGATAACATTCTGTCGTAAAGGATAACATTCTGTCGTAAAGGATAACATTCTGTCGTAAAAGATAACATTCTGCCGTAAAGGATAACATTCTGTCGTAAAGGATAACATTCTGTCGCAAAGGATAACAGTCTGTCGTAAAGGATAACATTCTGTCGTAAAGGATAACATTCTGTCGTAATGGATAACATTCTGTCGTAAAGGATAACATTCTGTCGTAAAGGATAACATTCTGTCGTAAAGGATAACATTCTGTCGTAAAGGATAACATTCTGTCGCAAAGGATATCATTCTGTCGTAAAGGATAACATTCTGTCGTAAAGGATAACATTCTGTCGTAAAGGAGAAAATTCTGTCGTAAAGGATAACATTCTGTCGTAAAGGATAACATTCTGTCGTAAAGGATAACATTCTGTCGTAAAGGATAGCATTCTGTGGTAAAGGGTAACATTCTGTGGTAAAGGATAACATTCAGTCGTAAAGGATAAAATTCTGTCGTAAAGGATAACATTCTGTAGTAAAGGATAACATTCTGTCGTAAAGGATAACATTCTGCCGTAAAGGATAACATTCTGTCGTAAAGGATAACATTCTGTAGTAAAGGATAACATTCTGTCGTAAAGGATAAAATTCTGTCGTAAAGGATAACATTCTGTAGTAAAGGATAACATTCTGTGGTAAGGGAAAATGTCAAAATTCAGTGGTAAAAGCCTGCACTTCAAAAATATAAGTTCATTAAAAGTAAATTTGAAATTGAGATTCCGTACACTGCTTTGTCGTTGCTGCTGCTAGTAGTGTTGTTCTGTAGCGCTACTAGCACTATTGTTGCTGTTGCTAAAGTGCTGCCGGTATTGCTGTGCTGTAGCGCTACTAGCACTATTGTTGCTGTTGCTGTAGTGCTGCCGGTAATGTTGTGCTGTAGCGCTACTAACAGTATTGTTGCTGTTGCTGTGGTGCTGCTAGTAGTGTTGTGCTGTAGCGCTACTAGCACTATTGTTGCTGTTGCTGTGGTGCTGCTAGTAGTCTTGTGCTGTAGCGCTACTAGCACTATTGTTGCTGTTGCTAAAGTGCTGCCGGTATTGTTGTGCTGTAGAGCTACTAGCAGTATTGTTGCTGTTGCTGTGGTGCTGCTAGTAGTGTTGTGCTGTAGCGCTACTAGCACTATTGTTGCTGTTGCTATAGTGCTGCAGTGTTGCTTAGTTTCTTGTTGCTGCTATTCACATAGATGGAGGCTTTAACACCTTTGCATAATTTCTCACGTCAGTAAATGAAAAAATAAATTATTAGTTATTTAAATACACAAATGAAAAAATAAACGGACAAATTTAAATTAAATTTAAATTGACTTAAATCAATTTAAATTAATTTGAATTCTCAAACTAAATTTATCAAACATAGAATTAGAAGCTTCCTCCATCTTCATTTAATGTAGAACCAGAAACGTGCATAAAAATGTTTTGGAAAATCTGAATGATCATAGAAGCAAAAGTTAAACTCATTTTATATTTTATAATTAGCGCTACATGAAGACGATAGCAATGACTGAGCGAAACATTATTCTTTCTTTAAATCTACGACTTTTGTTTGCAAGTTTTCTCTAACTAAAAGTGACCCTCCAATGTAATGATACGTAGCTTGTCGCGTCGTTACTTAGTCTGCTCGTCCTATTCCCTTCTGTTGAGTGCTTGACCTCGATGTCATTGATGTAATTCTCTTTTTCTGACATTGCAATTTAGTTAAAATGACAGAATTTTAATTTTCATGATAACCGTGAACAAAAAATTGAGGAATCGAAGAAAAAGTTAAATTTAGAATCATTTCCATTGGAAAATTACAGCTATGAATAGGAAAATTTTAATGGAAATGAAAATAAGAATTTGAACGACTTGATAAAAATTACGACTTGAAAATAAAGCTTTATTTTCAACTTCGGGGGCCCTTCAGTTGACACAAAATGGATATGTTCTTGATACATTCATGAGACATTCCTGATGCTTTCAAAAACGTTCTTGCCTCATTCAAGACATGTTCCTAATACATTTCTGAAACATTTATGGCCCAGTTCTCGTATGTTTCTGAAATATTCAGGTCATCCTAAGTTAATAATTTCACACATTCTATTCAAATTTTCCAAGCACTCCTGAAGACACTGAGGTACTTCAATATTCTTCATAGCTTTTCTGTATTTTACCAGCGCCTTTAAATTAGGAATTGCATTAAAACGCCTTATGAGAAAATGCTAGTCTCGTGAATAGTAATTTTATTGCAAGCTAGATTCTGTGTGGCTGGAACTGGTTGCAAAAGAAAGAGTTTAATGCAAAACGTAATTTAAATATGCTAATTCGATTATTTTACGGTGAGGTATATTTTGTTCGTTTCTACGATTTCTGTTCATGTTTTTGCCAAGTAAGATGTTTAGAATCTCTAAAAATGAGAACATCCAGTTCCCTCACCTTGATATGGAAAGTACGCAAGTTATCTTAGAGACATATGAGCATAATATCTTCCCAACAACATGGACTTCTTTTGTGTACAGTTTCCGGTAAATCGTCAATTATCAAAAAGTTTTCATAACCTTTTTGTAATCCAATAGAGCAAGAAAGCAGCGCGTTCGATTTTGCCTATTTTCTCGTACATCAGGATTAAGTTTACATTCAGAATATAGATTTCGCTCCATCTAGTAGACAAGATTGTACTCCCAACAAGTGAGTGCTGAAAATAATCAAGAGGCTTAGTATCAGATGGTAAATAAGTTGTTCATCTTAACTTACAACAGCTGGACATTTGTTTCTACTCAACTGTTGTAGAATTTGAATAAACGTTACTACAATTTTCTAAAACTGCCACTACGAATCATCTAAGTGCTTTTTGTGCACAGTCCTCCGTTGAGTGTTCCTGGCCTTTAAGAAAAGAAAAACTTTGCCTCTCTGAAGGCAATCGGTAACAGGTATCAAGAACTGATTCGAACCCATTGAACATTAAACACATGGACTACGTTTTTAAGGTATTAAAAATTAATGCAAGTGTGGTGAAAATGAGCATGTCTTCCATAAAAAATTTCACAGCATTGGCGGATGTAAAGTAAAAATAGTAAAACTGTGTTTAGCAGCGCACTACCTCTAATACTATTGAGCAACATTTCAGAATTGAGTTATATTGTTTAGAATTTAACGAATATCAGAACATTGCCTTTTTTGAATGTTAGTTCTAATTTTTCCGCTCATCTCTGAACGCATTGCGATATTGTCAACCCGCATGCACTCTCGAGAAAATATGTAACGTTTAAATCATGATTACTGTGTTGCATAAAACGCCCCTCATGTTTAATTATATTTTATTTTAACGCAAGAAAAAAAATATTTTGCTACACACACTGTTACCTGAATTGAATGTCTCGAATGAAAACACCACTAACATCCGCACCACTAACATCCGCACCACTAACATCTGCACCACTAACATCCGCACCCCTAACATCCGCACCACTAACATCTGCACCGCTAACATCTGCACCACTAACATCTGCACCACTAACATCCGCACCACTAACATCTGCACCACTAACATCTGCACCACTAACATCTGCACCACTAACATCCGCACCACTAACATCCGCACCACTAACATCTGCACCGCTAACATCTGCACCGCTAACATCTGCACCACTAACATCCGCACCACTAAAATCTGCACCACTAACATCTGCACCGCTAACATCTGCACCGCTAACAACTGCACCACTAACATCTGCACCACTAACATCTGCACCACTAGAAGAGTTGATGTTACAGTACATCCACACGGATTAAATACATCAATTTTCAATCGGCCACGATGAAGTAAAGATTTCCGTTGCGTTACATACGTCAAAACTCGGGGAATACGGTGTAAAACATCTGGAAAAGAATATTCCGTAAACGCTGTCGTTAATAACGCGCTGCAAATACATATTTGCTCAAAACATTGAACATTCGAGTAAAAATCTTCTCCTTACATACATGTTGTCAATTTAGAACTTCATGTACTTTTCTCTCATTTTTAACTTAGGTTGACATATTGTCATCCATTATCTGTCTAAATTGATGTCCTTATTCATTTTTTTTTAAATTCAAGATCGAATGACTTTAAAAAGTCTACGGGAAATGGTTGTAAGTTTAAATTACTGATAATCTTGACCCATTTTTGCTGATGGTCGACTCCACAAGGAAGGTATTTAGAAGAGAAAAAATCTTGTTCGACTTCGAATTATATGATAAGTAATTTCTGAGCTTCAATAATACAACGCAGAGAGAGATGATTGATAACTGAGAGAGCATTAGTGATCCATGAGATTACCAGGCACTTGTTTTGTGAGGGTGTGAGGTTATAAATCTTGATGAATGTTTCTACTCGAAAAATGAATAGTTTTTATATGAAATATAAACCTAAGCTCGTTTACGTACATATAAAAAATTGATGAGAAAAATATGAATGAGAGATGAATCTCCAAGCAGTTTTGCTATTTTTTAAGTCAGCCATTCAAAGTTTTTTCTGTGGTTCATCTAAGAAAACTATAAAAGTTGATGGGAAGCTGCTCTAAATCTAAGCATGAAAGTAACTTTATTTGCTGCCTAAATTTGACTTATAGTAAGCTTCTGTTGCCAATAGTTCGCTCTGGATTTGTACCTCAGTTAAAATCGCGTGACAATAAATTTTCTTTAAAATGATGAATATTTGGAACAAGAGGAAAAAATATCCTACTCGAAAGTGTATGAGGTTACGACCGTAAGTAAATAACGAGCTCAACATACGGATATTCACGATTTCCTTCTCGTTATTTTTCGCTGTTGTACTCTAGAAGTTTTTGGTCTTCGAGTGAGACCTGAAGATTATTAAAAAACTAAAGAAGGAAATTGAAAAAATCTGTTCTCATTTCGGTTTTATGATTGAGAGACAATCCGAGTGATGATTGATGACTGTTTCATTTCAACAGCATATTTAAAGCCCAATTTTTATTTATTGAAAGTCACATGTACGATATGAATTCAAATGAAAATTTCCAAACAAAAAATAGCATCATTGAAACAAAAGGTTGATTAGACGAAGAAATAGAACATTACTGCTTAGTAGACTTTCTTTTCGAAAATAAACATGAGCAAGTTGCTGTAGCACTAAAGTTTGACAATTGGGAACGGAGTGATAGAAAAACTGTTCTTTTCCTCTGTAAAATTTTGAAATTACGGTCATGAGAGCTTAATTCTTCAAATTAGTATTTAAGGGGACAGAATTTTGCAAGCCAACTCCTGATTTAGCTTCTTTGAAGCGGAGTAAAAGTGATGTTAGAATACATAAGTAATTATTTATCGGATTTAGAGTAATAAATAAATAGATAAAAATTTTTACGAATGATGAAACATGGCATAAATGTTGTCGACGGGAGTCACATTACTTGCGACCGATTCATTTTTTGACTGGAAAATCATGTGCGTTGTAAATATAAATAAGTTAAATTGATCATATATAAATAAGTTAAATAGAGCAAATATAAGTTATATTAATCAAATATGAAAAATTAAATTAATCAAATAATAAATGAAAAAATTGTGCCACCTTCTGTAAAATGTAAAACTAAAAATATAGACAAATATTTTTTCGGATAATCAGATTGACACATGCCACGCGCTCGTTATGGTTGTGTTACAGATGGTTCGTGTGGCGTGAGAAGATTCAAATACGCCTTGCTATGCAAACTGAGAACTCTCGGGGGACTTGAATATGTCTTTGTCTCGATTCATGAGGGTCACAATATCGTTCCACTATTCTGCAGCAATATTTATGACAGACCCTAAATAGAAATGCATTGAAATGAAACTGAAAAAACCAATATCAATGGTAAACATTATAAATGATTTAATTCGAAAAAGCGGAGCTGGAAAATCAAGCACACGAGATTAATTTCAAACAGATTCGTAATCGTTTCTTTATTTTTCAACTCTTAAGAGCACATTGAGTAAGTAACAGCTTTGAAATGATTTTTTGAAAAGTTAAGCGGAGTGTAACTTGCGTTGGCGACCTGGGCTTCCATGAACAATATGTTCTGATTTTCTTAATTAATAAATACAGGTGCGAGAATTTTTGAACACCAGGCAGCTTTTGAAATGCACTGAAGATCTTGCTGAGTTATTCAAACTGAATTCATATGCGTAGTTCATTAATTAAAAATTAGAAGATGTGTGCAGGTAATAAGTACGCAGCAATGCTCGCTATTGGGACAAGTTGTTACCTACTTGCTCTGGAGAACTTTTAATAAAGTCGAAATTATATTAGTCCATGCTGCTTTTATCTGAATTAGCATCACACTTGATTTGAGCGACACAAAATAATAAATATGTCAAGATTGATTGTTCAGCCAGAAAGTGTGGGTTTAGGACCAAAGAACGAATGGGTGACACGATGGAATTTCGTAAGCATTTAGAAATGGCATTCAACAGGACAAGAAAATGAGGCTCTCGAATAATAGTTAGAATAAAAATTATGCTAACATGCTCGAAAAATCCATTTAGAATTATTATTATTATATCTTTTTCTCACTAGGCGACATTTTGTGCTCTGGAAGTTGGGACAGGCCTTCGTACTGTCCAGATTTTTATCCCCGTACTCACCGTACACGACACCTGCGCTGCTGCTTACGGTGATGTGTACTTACCTGCACGAGAAAAAACACATTCATGTTAGTACAAATTATGGGACACAAAATTGTGGTGATACATTATTTAAAAACTACATTCAACATTTGAAAAATAGGCAAAGTTTCAGCATTTATTTAGTTGAGTACTTGAATCTTGAGCCCCTCAGAACCTCAAGAACACCTCGCTTTGTTTTGTTCAGATATATCTGGTTTGATAGGACAGCCTTTCACTAGTATGCGCCACCCTGTTTATGTTAGGAATATAGCAACGAATTTACACCAACAAGGTAAAGTATGACTACAAAACAGAAATTTGCTGTCTTTATCTCGTGTTCAGGAGTACAGGGTGAAATTAAAGAAAGACATAAAACTAAGCAATCTAACCTAATAATACCCGTTGTGTGTTGGTTAATAAATTTCTTGATATATCTGTTTGGTGTCCGCTTCTTTAGGAACAGGTTGTGTGAGTTTGCGGTATCATGGATACCGAATTCCTCAGTGTAACATTAAAAGAGGGCCTCTTCACGCATTGAAATATTTGACATTTTATCAGGATCGGTTTTGTTAGGATAGGTTAGGTTAGCTTAGATTAGGATAGGTTAGGATATGTTAGGGTAGCACAGGTTAGGTAATATTGATGGATTTTTTTCACGGGTACACCTAGCTTTATGATGACATTGTCCGTAGAATTTGCACGGGTCCTGATACTACCTAATAATACACTTGGTTTATTTGCTTGGAGTCTCCTTCTTCCATTTTCTTTGTCACGCTCACAAGGATAGTTATAATTACCGTATCTGTGGTACAAGTTTCATCAGGGCACAAGTACAAGAAAATTTTTTTCACGAGTACTACTAGGATGAATATATTTGTTTGTCATCCACATCTGGAAAATTTGTTCAAGATAGGTATTGAATCCCGTCATTTTTGACGGGCCGTGCACACTAGTTGTTCAATAATTCAGAATTATACAAGGGAATTACGAGTAAATAATTACTTCGACAAAACTTGCACCGCTGGCTCAAACATTTTATGTGTGCAATAGAGAGCTACTTCCCCTCGAGAATACATTTGTGATTGGCGAAAGGAATTTTGGTCTTTTTGAAAGGGTCCTAGGACCTTGAGGGGTCCTACGTCTTCTTTAGGGGTATAAGTTTTCTTCAGGGGTCCTAAGACTTCTTGAAGGAGTCCTAAGACTTCTTGAAGGGGTCCTTAGACTACTTGAGGAGATTCTGAAACTTCTTGAAGGGGTTTTTAGACTACTTGAGGAGAGTCTAAGACTTCTTGAAGGGGTCCTTAGACTACTTGAGGAGATTCTAAGACTTCTTGGAGGGAGTCTTAAGTCTCGTTGAGGGGTCCTAAGTCTTCCTGAGGGGGTCCTGTTAAGAGGGACTTCCGTATCTCCCCTGCCGAGGGCCAAGGAAAGAAGCAAAGAGAGAGCCAGTCTGGCGAGAGATAGCCAAGCAGCCCTCGGCATTTGCCCTCATAAGTTTGAGCGTCCCGAGGGCAACGAGGGGATGCAGATCATGAAATCCTGCTCTACAAAGTCTGGTTGCAGAAGAGATAGCGCACTCTGGCTTTTTTTAGTAATCAGCTGAAGGATGCATCCTGTTCTTGAGCGGCTTCTTGAGTGATAAACTCAAAGGGTGCCTGCCTGGTCCTTCGTTTTGTAGCTTTGAAGGATTCTCTGGAGAACAAAGGAAGGAAATTACGTGATAAGACTCGCTTTCTTATGACTGTTGCGATAAGGCTAGCTGTGTTAAGCTGACGGGATCTCATTTGAAATCCGTTTTGAAGGGATTAAATTAATCAAACAAGGCTTGTGTGATAAGACTGACGAGTTTGTATGTATTGGGCTATACTGGAATTTATGAGATTAACCTGGTGAGCGCTAAATGAAAAATGAATGATTAAAATGAATATATACATATATAATATAATAAATAAATAAATAATAAATAGATTTACGTGTGCAGGAATCCAGTAATTATCCTAAGTTTAATAAAAAAGGCTTTCATAACAGTTCATAAAAACTCTTGTATATGAATGAATTATTTATTAGGCCTCACGTGATATAATTTAAATTGTGCAATTAGATCCCTCCCATCAGTTGAACATGGAAATCCACTGAGTTTTGTTCAAAAAGTTGCTAAAACAAGTGCAGAGTCATGCGTTGTTCTCCAGCATTAAAAAAGGCTAAACAACATTTCAAATGAAACTGTCTGATCTCCTGCTAGACAATACGCCTTCTCACATGTCAAACATAACACAACAGTGCTGCCAGCTCCATTTTACATGATTAGAAACTCGAAAGCGTTGTCTCCTTATCACCGTATGCAAACACAATGGATTTGTTAGGTCTGGAATATAATTATGCAAACTCAATGTTTTTTTGGTCTGTGCTGGAATGTTTAGCGTGTTGTTCCACCCAAACAACAACTGGAACACAGGTGCCCCTCACAGAGGAGGCCTGAAAAGGCACACCTCACAACACGCTGTGTGAGGTGCCACAGAGTTTGTGAGGCAGACTCTAACTTGTGAGGGGATATCAATCATTAATTCAGCATAAAGTACAGTACAATCCAAAATAAATGCTGACAAATTTTCCTTCTGAATGATGCAAATTTTTTTTCTAGCGAAATTTCCTTCTAAGTGCAACAAAATTTTCCTTTCATCAAAATTTCCTCCTAAATGCTACAAAATTTCCCTTCTATCAAAATTTCCTCTCAAACGCTGCAAAATTTTCATTTTATCAAAATTTCCTTCCAAATGCTGCAAAATTTTCCTTCTATCAAAATTTCCTTCTGAATGCTGCAAATTTTTCCTTCGAGTTTCTCCTTAGTGATAAGCTCTGAAATAAAAATATTTAATAATTATCTTGCCTGGTAATTACACTATCCGACCTTAGTCTCTCGTTGTCGACTGCATTTAAAAAAATACATTTTTTCATGGTTCAAAAGAAGCTTTCTCGGCAGCTCGTTATCATGAGCTGCTCATACGACTGTCAGTCATGTAATCATACATTATTATACGTACATTATAATCACTATTGCCTTTTTCTTTTATTTCTATCAATTGTACAATTCTAATGAACTGAGGATCATAAAATTTGCGGCGTAGAGATGTTCGTACATTTTGCTAAGTAATTTTATTTCCGGAAATTATAAAATAATTTAAAAAATCAGTAATTTTATTCTAGAATTTTAAAAAACTTTTCGATGAAGACTTCTTTGAAGTTCAGAAACATAGAAAATATTGAAATAAGGAACAAACCATTCAGTCCTGGAAATATAATAAAGATATTAACGAAAAGGCGTAAATTGTTTTGGAGATCGAAAATAACTGTGCCAAAGATTAACATGTGATGATTAAACAGCAGCGACAAATTCTATCGGACGGAGCTCTGAGGATGTAACTGGATGTTACTATGTCCGAAACCAATTCTATAATTTCTAAACAGACAGGCTAATTATTGCTTACCTTCACGCGTGGCTAGAGCATTTGTGAGGTATGGTCACAACAATATTATTCAACCCTGTATTACCCAACAGAACTGTTCGA
>JACJUY010013951.1:0-16388 GCA_014220935.1 Platorchestia sp. MABIK | reverse complement strand
CACCTATAATCTCAGTTGGCTAGAAGTAAACTTTCACTCACAATCTCGTATGGATGCCACTTCTACCGGGTAGTCAAATTTCGGAGCATCATTACAAGTGAACCGCTTGATGAAGTTGCCCCCAACCATTGAAGGGATTTCCACAATGCAGGTGACCCGCCAGTGGTCATGACTAAACTTTTAAACAAAACAAAATGAAATAGTGTTCTTATTCATCATTTGTTCATTTTAATATTGGGGAGTGAAATAGAGTTTAATCGAAATTGAAAATTAAATTTCAATTTAACTCACCGCAGTTCTCGCGTTAATTTGGTACACCGCGTTTCCGTGTTTCTTGCATGTGTCACGTTTCTTTCGTATGTAGCAGCTGTAATGCAGCGTGGAATACATACTTTCATTTGTTTTCAGTGTTAAATGGAAAGGCGGCTAAAAATCAACGAATTCAAGACGAGTTAGGCAAGATTGATTAAAAAGACTCCCCATTTCTTGTTTATGCTCGGTCAAATCTTCCTTGAAGATACATGGGTAAAGTCGCTTTCAATTTCACCAAAATTGAAAAGTATTTCAATAGCTTCTTAGTTTCCAGCTTCAATGTTCCTCCTCAATTTATACCAGCGACTTTCGTATTCGTTCCTATGTTACGTTTGACATGAACGTTCTGTGTTTTTTATCGACACTTTCTAATTTTTTAATTTTTTTTATCTAATAGTATAGCATGGATGTAGACGAACACACTGTTCCGAGATCTGAGACATGCTTGTGCTGACCAATGGGGAGTTACTATAGTTGGGCTGATTTTCTTCCAAACGAATAGAAGTTTTGTGATTCTGAGATACATTCAAGGATATCGGATGGCCAAAATGGTCGGTACAGAATGAATTTCATAAGAAAATAAATCACTACAGAGATGAAAAGGAACAGTACAGATGTTCCTGACAAGGAATGCAATGAGGAATATCATCAAAAAACGTCAATCTATCCAAAGCGAAGAAACGTTCCGAACCAAAATTAAATTTTCGTGAGGAACTACACAGAAGTTTACTTTATAACCTGCTTTCCTTTCAATAGCTCTTTGAGGCGTTAGCATATTTGTGTCTCCAACGATAGTGCAAATTCGTGAAATTCTACGTTGTAGCGCCCACAGCATTAATGAATAGAGAAATTATAAAATGAATGAAACAAACCAAACACATTTGATGAAGTAGAAAGTTGGATGAAACTTTTTCTGGAATAGCTGCGGTGACGTTACCAGATAGCTGAACCGTAGGCCAAGCTGCACCTGGTGTAAAAGTCTGCGATTAGATCAGAAACTCAAAATGCCAGAATGAGACATCAGTAGATGATCTCAACTGAGTGGCCATTTACGTTTGAAATTTACACTCGGAAATTAATCTTGTAGAATTAGAGAGAGTTTATAAAAATCGTGTTACATGCTAAAAAGTCCAAGTTAAAACTCACCAACCCCAAATTTGAACATTAACCTAGTTTATTTGGCTAATTTCCATTTGTCAAAATAATTACGATTCAACCGAGTGATGATTGAAGTTTGCCCAACTCTCACGGCGTGGCAAAGAAGTTACTACCTAGCCTAGACAAGCTGCAATTGACTATGATGTCACAGTTTTTGCTCAAAGCGCAGTTTTAGATGCGTTGATGACGACTTGAAGTTCCTTGCACACCAACATGAAGATAAAATTAATTTCAATTATGTTGAAGACATTAGCGAGATAAGCCGGCGGCAGTTCAGAAACGGCGATTTGAGTTCTACGATAACTAACTATTACGGAAAATACATCAAATAGAAGCATTAAAGTAGAATCAACAGAAGCTGAAAAATACAAAATCCAAAAAAATTATTTCCAAAGGATAGCAGTTAACGGAACCGAGGTCGTTGATGGAAGAATTGGGCAATGCCTCAAAAGAGGTCGAATGGGAAAAAATGTTCATACCTACATCAGACTGGTAGTTTCCTGATGCCATTTTAGAGTCTCCGGTCACTTCTGAGTCTCTGATCACCTCATAGTCACCGACCACTTCAGAGCCATCGACCACTTCAGAGTCACCGGCCACTTCACCGCCACCGACCACATTTTAGTCTGCGACCGTTTCATAGTCTCTGATAACTTCTTGGTCTCCGGTTACTTCAGTCTCAAATCGTTTAAAAGTCTCTGATCACTTCAGAGTCACCGACCTCTTCAGAGTCTCCAGCCACTTCCAAGTCTCTGGCCACCTCTATATCTTCGGCCACTTGAGATACTTCGACCACAGAAATGCATGGCCGAGGTTTACAGCAGTTGGAAGTGTTGAGAGTAAAAGAAAATATTCTGAAGAACCTTGATATCTTTTTAATTTACTTCAAGAAACTTGTTTTGATATTAATAATTGCACATGAAAAGTTGATTTCAGCTCTACATGGATTAAAATCAAAGACTCAATGAACAAGGGATCCATCAGTCAATTGAAAAAGGTGGATTTGGAGGAACCTCGTTCCTTTATTCTAGCCTCTAGGGGTGAAAAATTGTAAAACCTTTAATGCGTAGGAACTTAATTTGAAACTCTTCTCAGTCCTATACAAATTACTTACAAATATTGTGGACAGAAAACTATTCAAGCGGAAGAGAGCTCGCTGTAATCATGACGTAAAGCTGTAGGAAGAAATCGGTCGTGCTCTCATTTGAGAAGCGAAGTAATTCCCACTCGTCAGCTTGACTCAATTCTATTTCTATAACTTCCTTAAGTTCAATAACTTCCTTATTATATGAAACACACAAAAGATAAAAAATAATCATTATTAAATGTCATCAATTTAATCATCCTTGAAAGTGCACCTAACCTTGAGTGAAAGTTGCTATCTTTGTAAGTTCACATGATCTTGAATAAAAGTTCTTATCTTCGTAAGTGCACATTATGTATAATTAGGTCACTTCCCTCGTAGGTATACACACCTCTACTCCAGCTGAAATGAAGCTGTAGCACCCTCAGTAGAATTGAACCCCGGCCCATGAGCTCAGCGTCGCTATGGTAAGAAATTGACAATTGCGCGTCTTCCAACATTGAATTTACTGAAAGGTTCGAACGCAAACTTTGAAATCGAAGACCTTTTTTAGTAATAAAGACCATCGCCTAAGATCAAGCTAGTTTAAGAATTAAGAGACTATTGCCACTTAGAGACTTGATTGCTCAGAGATTTTATGACTGAGGAAATTTCAGTCCTTTAAGGAATTTCTCCTGATATCCAGTCTCAAACTGAAATTATTGGATAAAATTTCTCATGACTAAGCTTTTTTTTAAGATTTCAGGGATGAAATTCCATTCTCTGAATGGAAAACTATGAATCCTTAAAAAAAGCGGGATGACATCGGTTCATTGATTTCCAGAGGTTCCGCTGTCAGTGGATGACAGCAGTTCATTGATTTCCAGAGGTTCCGCTCTCAGTGGATGACAGCAGTTCATTGATTTCCAGAGGTTCCGCTGTCACCGGATGACAGCGGTTGAGGGTAAAAATATGGAATGAAGCATTCATCTTCCTGCTTCTCAAGTGATGCGATCCAAAGAATATCATTTACTATACCTCCCAATCAATTTGCTTAACAACTGCTACAAGCTATTCAAGATCATTGCAAATCAAAAATCATGGGCAGTGAAAGAAAACCAATTCAGAGAACAAAGTGGGGGCAGAAAGGGTTCTCAACCACAAACCATCTACGCATTGTGGATAAATTTCTTAAAAACTGTGTTGAGTGCAAGATCCCATTAGTTTTTTGCTTGGATGACTGCAATAAAGCTATTGACTCGGCCAAAATTCCAGCTATCATCAAGTCAGTGGAAGATCAAAGTGTTGATGCAGCCTAAATCAAAGTTCTCGATCATATTGATTTCTTCGCTGAGCCATACTTACGAGTGTGTTCGACTTCACAAAGATTCATCATCATTTCAACTCTAGATAAAAGGCGACAACAGTTCTGTGAAGCTGTTCAATGCTTGCCCTTAAAAGTCTTTCAAAATCTTCACGGGCTTCTGTTCAAAATGAAAAGGGCATCAAAACCGACGGCGAATGCGAGTGTCATCTCAGATTCACCAATGACATCATCGTTTTTTCATAATCCCGACGAGTTATAGCAAACGCTGAGGAAATTCCATGAATCCAGTTTGTAAGTAGGGCTTAAGCATGAACCTCAGGAGGACCGCGGTCATGCACTTCGAACGTGTCGGAAATGAAACTAGCATCATCATCAGAAACGATATCATCGAGGAGGTAGATCACTGCATCAACCTAGTAAACGAATCTCCATGGATTCTGCCTCAAAAGAACAGGAAATTAAACGCCGATTCACCGTAGCCAGGCTTGGCTTTGTCAGAGCAAGTCCCATCTTCAAAAACAAAGTCATCTCGATTTTTCTAAAAAACGCTAATTTCCGATTGGCGTATTTTACCTACTATCACCATTTGTTCATGAATGTAGAATTTAACGAAAAAACAAACCCTCAAACTAAAAACAACGCAAAGTCTACGAAAGGATCACACTTAAAATCAAGTGTCGAGAAAGATAAATCGCCCCATGGATCCAAGGAAAAAACCAAACCAGAGATACTTTTAAAGCACGCTCGTATAGAACTGGGCAGGCCCCATGTTCAAAAGAATGCCAATCGCTGGGGGACTCGAATCACTCAAAAGACATAAGAGGACACACGAGATCCCGCGGTCGTCAGAAAACGAGGAGCCGTAGCGATTGGAAAAATTCCAACGAGATTGGTATCGACTCGCGCAAGAACTGCTGACATGGGAAGATAGAGGAAAGTCCAGGAATGGACTTTCGACGCGTGAGGGGAAAAGTATCCACAATAGCTTGTGAGGCAGTTAAATTTTACAATTTAATAATTCCAATATCAGGCCTACAACTTCAGCCCTATGCTTTTACTAAAAACAGAGTGTGAACGTCGACAACCGACCAAGCAAACATACATGCACACAAACAAGGCTATCATTGTTTTACAAGCACACAGTGTCTACACAAAATACTGTATATCTGGATTTTCATCTAAAATTTATTTAAATTTTAAATTATATATAAAATTTAAATAAACTGATTTTAAATATTCTTTGTATTATATGTCTTTGTTACATTACAACAATTTAATTCCGATTTTTCTTCATAGTTCAATGGTTCTTTAGCTTTGAATAAACATCATTGAATAACATAATGCCATAGACGCAAAAAAATAACTGAAAGCCTTCTCCGTAAAAGCCTGTATAGACAGATAACATTCTTCAGATGCTGACGTGAAACAAATATGTCTTTCTTTAAAATACCCGCCACTAAAATATTATTTGACTCGTCTATGTTTATTTGCGATTTAGATGTCATAATAAAAAGTTTTGTAGTGTTTGCGAAATGCATGGGGCATATCTTAAGGAAGTCCAGATAAAAAGACGTCATTGACGAATCGCTTCAAAAAATGAGGTTCACAAGGAGATTCCTGGAAGAATTCGTCTTTTGAAAACTGCATTGATATTTCTGCCAATGCAACCGAAATAGGGTGTCATCCATTGGTGTCCCTTTCACATGGTTATATTCAGTTATTATGTCACTGGAAGTAGTTCAATTCAATAAGATGCTGAAGAGCTTAACATAGCGTCGAATAATTCTCTAAGAAATGAAGTTAACTTCTACAAGTTTTCGGTAACGCACTGCAGAGCAAAACTCAAAGGTATAGAGGTGAATTGGCGTTTTGCTGCAAGAGAAACCACATTGTGTAATTCTATACAACAAAAGCTTTTTGCAACATTTTTTAGACAAGGAACTAATTCTGTTTTATTATATGGTATACTGATGGGAATTGTGGTTTAAATTTTCGACAGAAATTCTGTAACTCAATGGGTTGGTGAATCAATGAAGAACAATTTATGCTAACTTGACAGGCAACACATAACTTGAACAATTTTCATCTGTCCCTATCGACGGCTGATAAAAATTCAAGCAAAATTTTGGACTAATGTAATTTGATGTATTCTGTCTTAAAAAATTAAAGAAACGTCCATCTATGTTGGTTAAAAGCTTAGACGAAAATGGACAAAAATGTTCAAATAAGAAATTCAAATACAAGCAGGCTGTGATTATTTTGAATGGACTTACACACACAATGAATATGACGTTTTTCGATTTTGTTCGATAAAGCACGTAATCATTTAATTAGGTCAGTAAAAACACTGTAAAGCTTCACTCGAATTCTTTGAACAACAGAAAATGTGCAATGAGCGGATTTCTAAAACTGGGACTACTTCCTTTCGAATTTTTCTTATATTAATCCTTCACGCAAAGATGCCATACGAATGCGCATACATTTATTGTAATAATGCTCATGATATAAGTATAAAATTATACCCTTGAGGTAATGAGGCCCAGCCACAAATACGGCTCATCAAGTATTTCCAGCAATGACAGTGAAAAGTTTAAATGGCTACGATGGATATAATCATTATGAATTCGATGACGGCTGAAACGATGCAATTACGTTACCGTGTTTGCCACGACGCAGTGTCACCGGATGAACTGAGCAACTAAAATTGGCATTGCAAGAGTTTTACTAGAAGAACAAGTGTGTGGACCAATCTATGCGTGTCAGTCGATCGTCGAAGTCACTACCCTATAGCATCCGCTTTTGAAGATGAAAGACTGTTCTGCACGAGTCCAGCTCCTTTTAAAAACAAACATCGGCATCTACGGATGTTTTATTTCCAATTCAAGCCTGAGACATATCACCGTGTACATTGGTTTTTCAAACGCCTTATAACTAACACCAGGACGCCATGACGCTTTCCCCCGGTCAAGACCGGTACCAATTTCAATCACCTGGGTAGAGTGGGGTATTGTGCTTAGAATTTTTTCTCCTATACCCAACGGAGAAAATCGTCACCAGCGCCGGGACTCGAACCCTCGTTGCCCTCACGGAGGCAGGTCCTAAAGCCACACGGCTATGACGAGCATAATATTAGAGATTATTGGAGATTATTCGTGTTCTCTCCGATGAGAAGCTTGCGTTTAGGGAGCGTATAAATACCTCACGTGCATCAAGTAGGGTAGGGCTCATGCGTGAGGCTTAATGCTTTGTTTGGTGTCAATGATGTGAGAAGTTCCTTTGCAATCTTGCTGCGTCTGTTGGTGTTTGTTCCCCTGTCTGGGCATTGGCTGGTGCCAGTCACCTTCGTCTACTGGCCTGTCTAATTTGCTCAGCTGGTCGGTTGAGTGTCCGGAATAATTCAACGAACATGTCACATTGGCTGGAGGGTTGCCTTTCTCTGTATGTTTTACAAAGTGTTCAACAATGTAAACCATTCCTTACATCTCTCTCTCTCCTAGTCCTAGAGGTGCTTGGGAGAAACACTCGAGCTGAGACTGATGCGCATTCCTATACATGGGAGCCTGTAAGGTGCCTCTAGGCATTTTTGGAAGCGTTTTGTCTCGATCTGTGTTGGCGTATAATTAATTGTCGGGATCCGTGTTCGGACTTGTTGATGCGCACGAATTCAAGTCGAGCTGCGAATATGTTCTTTTTTTTACTGATTTATTTTAGTAAAGCTCCGGACATTTTAGAGCGTTTATGCTCTTATTGGGTTTTATCACTTTTTTGTGTCCGCTCAGGCATGCAATTTTAGTGAGAAAAATTAATTTCTTCAATTAAAGAAAACTAACTTTCTTCAATTTGAATTATCCTATCTCGAACTTACATAACTCAATACATCCTATTCTATCCTAACCCACCCTAACCAGAACCTATCATAATGTCAACATTGAAATGAATCGGGGAACGTTTCAGATTAAGCTACCTGGCGTTTGCATGGATAGTTTTATACTTGAATTTTAGCACTGGGTTTTGAACATTTGGGTGACCCGAGTCTAAGCGGTAGCAGGAAGTGCATGAGCGGGCTGTAGTCATTACTCCGGATATTTTGACGTTCGGATGCCTGACATAACAACTGAAAAGATGAATAATATTGGCAATAACTTTTTTCTTTTACCTTGTTTAACCTTAACTGCGATGAGGTAAACTAAAGTTCAATGTTCAGCTCACATTTAAAGTCAAAAGTTGTTCGCCATTCTATAAATACCAAACATTAACTGGGATGATTAATTAAATGCCATTAATTTTAAGAGATTGTTGAAATTTTTCAAACGTTTCGCAGTTGGAAAAACTTAAACACGAACCACCGATGGGTCTTATCGCAAGCATCGTGTTAACATGCTATGGAAGTCATTTAATAATAATGACAATAACAGTAACATTCAAAAGAGCTCCACGCATGATCTCGCTGATAAAACACTCCCCAGAAGAAAGTTTGAAGCAGAGGTACGTTCTTTTAGTAATGCGATGAAAACAATGGCTTCGCTTCATTCGGCAACAAAACAATGCATTTGTTAGTTATCAAATATATATATAAAATAATTACAACTCTACCAATAAATAGAAGCTTTTTGAATTTTATTACCCGAAAAACTGTACTGTCATCAAAACCCCGATTTCTTTGTACGATGATTCGTTCTTTTTCCTGGCTCTCGGCACAACCATTGTTGTTGACTTTGACAGCAGTGAGTTTTCTGTACGGTCTCAAAGCTACAATCTCCATGACAAATATTTATTCACTCAACACTCAGAGCAGGAAGTCTTTTTGACACATTCGTATTGAATTAAATATAGACTTTACGAAGGCTTACCCTCAGGAAGAAAATTCACATTTATACCATAACTATGAGAGGAAGTACAATGTGCTATTAAATTCTGCCTGATGCAAGTGCGGAAATGTACCTTGAATAAATACATACCTCACACTCATATTATTGCTAAAATTATCCAATTACTACTGCGAATTAAAGCAAACGATGTTTACTGTACGTGACATGAACACAGTTTTGATAGAAAAACTTCCGACAAAATATTGGTTACAGAACGCATAAATTTGATTTCTCTGGACTTGATCCTAACATCTATGTTTGACTATTAATGAAATACATTATGAATATTTTGTTCAGAGTTTTCAGCGCTCGCGTCAATGCTAGACATACAAAACGTGTTAAATACATGCGAGAGATGTGTAATAGATTCCAATACTTGCACGCTTGGTTTTTTCTTGAACATACTCCCAAGTGGTGTTTCGACTTTCCTATCCGGGTCACAGAGCAAAAGACAAACTGAAGCTGAAGTTTTATATGACAAGCCTTCACGTTCTTTTTCGTTTTTTCCACGTTAATTATTACTTCTGAATACTTAACATCGGGATGAAAGTGGATGTTCATAAAGTTCATCCTACTCTCTTACATTTTCGATCTATAAATTTTTAAGTTTATGGTGTCAGAGCAACTTGTATTTAACTCAGATTTTCAAACTTCCTTACTATCTTCTTTTTTTGGCCATCCGAGAGACGCTTCGCGAGGTCGCCGCCTTCGTAAAAGAGTGCAGAGAGCAATGCGTAAATTGTTACGTTACTAATCGAAAACATTCCCTTCAGGGGAATGCACAAGCTTGTCGTTCACATGGCCTAGACAACGAAACTAAGAACACATTGAGGGGAAAATGACATGGATGTTTAACCCTTGTTCCTCTACAAACATCTATCCAAATATAAGATCCCGCATAATACTCGTAGTTCGATTTTTCCATTAAATAGCACGCTAATAAGTACTAATTTCTAGGAATACAACCTGAAATACTCAGCATGGGGCAGAAAACTTTCCATCACCATGAGAATTACTTGTCTAGTGCTTCAACTCTTCTGCAGACTGAACACTACTGAGCTCTAAATTATCTATTTATTTTAGTCGCTTGAGCGGAAAGAAAATTTCCGATGCCTGGAGGCCGTCCGTCTTTTGGAAGTCGTCACACCACCCATTGGTCGGCCCTCACGGTTGCCTTGACCTCTCAGATTCTTTCCCAATGCCTCCAGTAAGCAGCTCTTTCCGCGCTGCACTAGAATTATCTGGTTTGATTGTACTCTATCAGGGAGCCAGTGACGGTATAACTTTATACGGTACTTACGCTTACTTCCATGCGGCGGCTTAACCCTTTTCGGTAAGATTTTTGGCTTTCTCTTATAATATACGCAGTTTTTCATCCTGTGTGTTTCGATTGCATCTAGAGCGTTATGCTTTGTACCTACGTGGTGCTGTAAAAAGAAAGAAAGAAAGAAAGAAAGAAAGAAAGAAAGAAAGAAAAACAGTTAATTTCCAATAAAGATGTTTATTTCCAACGATTTATTTCCAATAAAAGCTATGCTTTAACGGTAGCAAAAAGAAGACTTCCTACATAATGTCCAGACTATGTGTATCCTAACCCACGCACTCCTGGAAACTTACTCAAATGTAAGTTAAACGTCGAGACGTGCTGGGGCAAAAAATATAACATCTGTTAGTAAGCAATGCGATGTGCGCTCAGCTTGCGTCGATCCCTCGCGTTTCCTGTTGCCTTGATAAAATTCACTAGTTCAGTAAGGCAGCTACAGTGCAAAACTTTAAGCTATAGTTAAGGTGTTCAGTGAACGAAAAATAGTAGACTAATTTTCGAGAATGAATGTGAACTGATCAAATACAGAAATTAAAAAAATTCGAGTACAGTGTAGTGAATGATGCAGACTGAGTCAAATGCGAACGAGGTTTGCGTGAGGGGAAGTTTCAATACTGGATAAGAACTGTGCCAATCTTCGATTACGATGTTACAAAGGATAGTCACAATAGATCTTGCGTTTTTTGATATTTTCAGAGACGAGTGAATCACGTTTAGAGCTAATTAACTCCGATAAATTAATAAAATGAATAAAGCGGTTAACTCCGATAAATGAAAACTTTGCTTTATTCATTGAACTAAGTACCAAGCGTTAAATACACACTTTTTACAGAAACGAAAACTATGCTAACGTTTCGGTCTTCGTAAAATTTACTGAATGAAATAAGACCAAGAATATGAGTTTAGAACCCTTTTATACTAAAATCGTTTCCTTTCGAACAAATTACCGGATTGTAACGCATGGCTTTAATTTCTGTGAGGGTAATCGAATAAAATTAATGCAATAAGATAATTCGTACCTAGGCAGGGGAATTTTGGAGCTTGCAGGAAAAGGAAGTACCTCACTGTTCAAGAACAGTCAGCTCATTAGGAAAATGAGAGACAATGCAAGCAGGAGAGCTACACAGACTCCGGAGTGCTCTCAGAACGAACGCTTACAATTGTTCTAGTTACTTAAGAATGAAGGTTGAAATGTGTGAAGAATAATTTTTTCCCCTGCCTTGATAACACATTTCAACAATCCCTAAATTAACCGAGATTATTAAGATATCATCACTGATAAATTCCTACTAAAAAACGACTCCACTCATTTTCCAACTCGTTATCTAGCCCAAAACTTTCATTATCCTTGTACGCTAATTTAATAGCCGAGTCTCGTTTGCAGTTTCCCAACAGAACGAACGTGCCAGTGCAGTTCAGCCATGGATTGCGTTCGTATCGTCACTGCCTGACGAAGTTTGTGGTAGTCGAGCATGTGCGCGTTGGCGCCACTTTCTACCTTGTTGCCAATGTGTTTAGACCCTGATAGAGGAGGTGAAGCGTACAGGTAGTCGGGGGGGGAACGACGAAGGTTCTCTCCCTCTCTCTCTCGTACTGTAGTCGACTCTAATTCCGTGTCAAATAGGGTACGAAACTGTCCCTAGTAAAAACGCAACATAGAGATAGTCGAAAGAGAAGGGGAGGGATAGCGTGGACTTTTTCTCTTTACTTGTACCATCGTCGACTCTAATTCCGTGTCAAATAGGGTACGAACTGTCTCTATTAAAAACGCAATGTAGAGATGGTCGAAGGAGAAGAGGAGGGATTACGTGGACATTTTTTCTCTACTTGTACCGTTGTCGACTCTAATTCCGTGTCAAATAGGGTACGAAACTGTCAGTGGAAAAACGCACTGTAGAAGAAATTAAAAGGAGGGAGGCTTTTCTCCCTGCTTTTGCCGACGTTAGCACAAGTTTTATATGAAATAGGGTACGAAACCGTGCTTAGTAAAAACTACTTCGCACCTTCAAATGAGAGGATGGTGTTCTTACAACGAAAACTATTGTTAAATTTTTTTTCCCGAGTCAAATCTCTGACAAGGAAAACCTCTGGAATTTTATTTCCCTCAACAAAATATATCAACCAGTTTGTGCTCTGAAATGTTAACCCACACCTCGTCATTCTCTCTATAAATTCCTCAAAGCTAGACAAGAACGCCAGAAAGCATGAAATACTTGATGCTTTTTTGTTGATGAATATTAACCGCTCGCAGTTAGTGCATGTCATCTCAAAATTCCCGAGAGAAAGGCTATTCCCTTCTCTTACAAAATATCAAATGCTTTAGGCGGGGTTTAATTTCACTATGAAAAACGAACTCTACTCCCTGTAAGAAAACTTTGCGCACTGCGCTGACGGAGGAGTTTTGGAGAAATCAGCACGTTTAGTGCACTTCCTGAGGCAAACATAAATGGAGAGTGAACTTCTCAGATCACTGCGCACTGAAGACGGCCAAAGTCAAACGCACCACTTAATGAACGCATTTAAGCACGGAAGGACAAGCTAACAAGCAAGGAAGATGTTTTGTACACAAACTAAATTTCCTGTGCGCTTCGAGAACATGGTACATGGGGCTTAAGGGGTGATGTCATCGTTCAACGAATTTTTTTTCAATCGGCAATAGTGTTGTTGTTCCGTGAATTACTCTTCGTAAAGAACTCGGTCTTTTTATTGAAGCAATCGTCCATTGCTTCATGCGCCGTCAAAAAATCAGAGCACCAATATTCTTTAGGAGTTTTTATCTGCTTGGTGCTAAGAATGAAGGCACTCAATTTTAAACCAGTTCAGGTCACACTGCAGCGATCCAACCCTTGCCACATCGAACTGCATGCCACTTTTTACTCGGCACTTGTAGTATTTATTCATTTAATTTCTTATGATAGCCATCCATAATTGTATTTGATTACAAGATTGCAGTTAATTGGAAGTCCAATAACTAATGATGTGAAATTCAATTTAATGTTTTAGGCGTCATACCAATGCTTCAAATGTGCAGTTTTGTCTCACCTCTCATCGAAAAATATTAATAGTTAATTAATCCCGTAGTGGAGTTTGAACTCGGTTGATGAATTTGTAAAAATAAATAAGAGGAAATTTACGCCTGAAAACGAACAAAATTGTAATCAGTATTCCCCTTCGTGAAGAGGATTTCTACTTTCACATGCTCTTAGAACTACAAGACCAACTTCTTAAACGCGAATGATAGAGGATAAAAAATTAAAAATGGCGTAACTTGAGTGTGTAATAATTCAGCTCTGAAACTTCCAAAACTTCCAAAATGAAACTTGCAACAAAGATAAAACACTTCATTTAATGAGGACCTCCGGGAATATTGAGCACGTGAAAAAATGTTCTCATAAAAAACTAAAATAACTAAAGCTAATCAGTGACATATTATCAAGCTTTGTGGTGCAAAAAATTATGTAAATCCCCTTCGACTAAGTTATTTTCACTTGTGATGTGTAAATTTTTCACCAATGTTCATTAATTTTTACTACATTGTGAATTTTTCCTCTTCATTGAAAATGAATGTTTGTGTGGTAATCTACTGATGGTTCGGTGAAGCCATGTGAAAACTGCAGTAAAATTGTAATTTGACGCAATGCTTCTGTTTTGCAATAATTTTTGGAGTATGTTGTAAAATTTCTGCGCGATCGACCTTTAAATTTAAGATGAACTTTTGCACAAAACTGCTGAGTAAATCTATCTTTGATCCACAATTCACATAAAATTAATTTGCATTTAAGTTTTGTTTGTTCATGAATTTGCTATTCACTGGTTTATGTTTTTTACTCTATCAACTTGATGCATTTTCTGGACATAACTGCGCATTCGTTCAAATTCTACCATAAAATCGTGTAATCCTTGTCATCCCATTCTCACGATCATGTAATTACAATGAGCTTATGCGCTGATTATGAAGACGAGAGTAACCTGACGGCGAGCTGGCATTGCCTAACGCGCAATGCCGCTCCGTAGCTGCGCGGTCAATGCCGTGAGAACTATTTTACGAAAGCTGGTGCTTTGTCCGGGCTGTGGTTGTATGGCATTGCAGGCCGTTGACCTGACTGCCAGACAACGCAACACCAATGAAAACTGAAAATACGAGCATAATAAATCAAAAGAAATTGTAAAATAAAAAGCCATTCGTCTTCAGGATTGAAGAAGTACGCAGAAATTTCCGCAAACATCAGTGCAGTAAAACCTTAGGAGCGCAGTTTAGCATAGTATAATAAAATCGTATTTGTGTCACGGCAGTTGGCGGCTAAGGCAGGGCCTGAAATACATCAAAAACGTTTACACTAAATCTTTTTTAATGAAAAATAGGTTTAAGTATCAAATACCAAGTAACGCAAGCGGATGTACGTAGGTATTCAAGTTCGAAATTATTCTTAAAGACAGCGATGAGAATTAATATCCTGTAAAGAGAGCATCCAAAAAATATTGCACTGGTTAAAACATAACATGATAATTTTGAAATGAACAAATTCTACAATCTATGAAAATATTTCCAACACAAAATTTTTCGGCCTAGCTTCTATACTGTTATCAAAGTCGTGCGCAAACAAACATTTTTATAAAACTACATTTGAGGCTTCCGAATGGTCTCCAAAGTGAGTTCTCTATCCCACCCTATCTTCTTCCACAATCCCTTTGCCACGCTAAGCTATTCAACCGGGAGTTATACGTAGTTCTGGCATTGCTGCCATCCCGATGTCCAGTCAGAACGCTGCACAATCATGAAGCAATCGTAACGCTTATCCCTCCACTCACGTATGTCCTAAAGATCAGTGCTGTTAAGCACTCAATGTTTTCTCTCAAATTGGTCAGAATATCAGTCTTTTATGTGGCACACTGAACACGTAAGCGTGAGAACTCAACTGAAAATAATTTAGCTTTTTGCTTGATATATGTTATTCATTTCTTAGTTTAATCTGCCTTGCAGATTAGAAAACATGAATAATTCGATCACCGAAATCGGTCAACGCGTTTCCTTTTGCGTTTTCGCACCTATTGAAGGTAATTCTCTCGTAGGAGAGACTGCAAGTTAACTGATCAGAGGGACTTTTTCCTGCATTTAAAAAAAAATTAGTGTTTGAGTTCTTTTAAATATGTTTAGCCAGCTAAGGAGAGTCATGAAGTTATTAATAATTTATGCAAAAAAACTGAGTTCGACTTCAATCGAGTCAAACGATGGTCCCAGGCGCCTCTACAAACTTAGCATCAGCACCGTAAAATTTGAACCGTGAGAAGAACGTACATTATTGGCACTAAGGATTGGCCCGACTAACTCCAAAGCCTAAATACTATGAGAGGAAGACTTCTTGGAGTAAATAGAATGACTTTAAATTGTGAAATGCAGCATTTTTTTCGCACCAAGATTGAACACATGGGTATCAGCTACTAATAACTTGAGCTCCTCACAACGTGTAGAATGTTTTGCATTCTTGCTACTCTTACTACACTCACGCATGCAGGTCATCTGACGTCAGTGAAGAGTCTGACGTCCCAAAATCACTTCCAGGCGCTATCGCGAACAACACTTCGAAAGCAACTTAATTATAACGCTGAACGGCCTCACAATGCCAGAACACTTAGTATGATTTCTTTTGGGTTGTCATTCTTAAAAGCAGCAATCAAAACAGAGAGCACAGAAAATCAAAACAAATATGTCAATTTCCTGGACAAGAAAAGCAGCAATCAAAACAGAGCGCACAGAAAATGAAAACAAATATGTCAATTTCCTGGACAAGAAAAGCGGTGACCTACCTCGGCTTATAAGTAAATACATTGACGAAAAACATTTTGATCATGATGCCGGAGACCTAATACCACAAATCATATCAAATGTGACTGGTGAAAGAATTTTCATCTTCGATGAACGATGCAATGGTGTTTGGAGAACAGTAGTCGAACCCTCATCAGAATTATCTACTAATCACCCTCCGCTATTACTTCATCGAAAAAAGGACCACTACCGTACCCTTGTTGAGCAAGACAAAACCAAGTCTGATATCACATCATCTTCATGACAAAATACTGTTGTCCAGTTGAATGGCAGTCTCTCAAATGTACCTGACGCTAGACTTGACTCTCTGGGCAACAATGATAAGAACTGCGAATCCCCGAAACAGTCCCTACCTAAAAATCACTTTGACGCCGCTAATAATCATAATAATCGCCATAAAATAGCAAATATCAAAATTGAACATATCAACGCTCGTAGCCTCAAAAGTAAGCTGGATGACATTAGAGTAATGTTGGTCACAGAAGACATTGACATCTTATGTGTTTCCGAGA
>JACJUY010013950.1:0-17377 GCA_014220935.1 Platorchestia sp. MABIK | reverse complement strand
TCACAGTTCGGAGAGAAAATCTTTCACAGTTCAGAGAGAAAATCGTTCACAGTTCGGAGAGAAAATCGTTCACAGTTCGGCGAGAAAATCGTTCACAGTTCGGAGAGAAAATCGTTCACAGTTCGAAGAGAAAATCGTTCACAGATCGGAGAGAAAATCGTTCACAGTTCGGAAAGAAAATCGTTCACAATTTAGAAAGAAAGAATATGGCTCTTAGTACGAAAGTGTGGTCCTCAGTTTAAAACACGATTCTCATGAACAGAAAAAGAATTTCTCAGTTCGAAGAATATCTTCGGCTAGGCGAGCATGGTTTAGGGCACAAGTTTTTTCAAATCACGTAAGCTAAGCATGGTTATGAGAGGATAAAAGGAATGAAGAAAGATTAATTTAAGCACCTGCATCACCGTTCAACACGAGAACGACAGTCGCTTTGACAGAGTTTACAGCTAACAGAAGAGGAAATTTCTTAGTTTCTATTTTTACGATGCCCAACCGGGATGAAAAAAGAGCAATTAAGAGTAATACTAATATATCTGTACGGATTTGAGCCTCATTTGGATACTAAAACGTGACTTGACACGAACATGCGTTTACATATTCCACAAGATCCAAGCATTACTGAACTGAAAGTTATTTCTTTCAACAAGAGAAATTAAAATAATGCAACATGGAAACTAATAGAATATCCCACTTACTGCAAACAGGAAACGTAGGCGTAAATAAAATCCTCAAATTTTATCGTTGAAGCTAACTTACTGATTCGTTTTCCTAGACAGAAGAATTGCGCTGCATTTCGTTTCCCATGATACTTTTAAGCATCCCTCCTTGAATAGAAGAAGAAGAGCAAGCGAACATTACGTGCAAGGCTGTGAAAATTCACACCACAGCGACTTCTTTTAGGGGGTAAACCAGAAGCAGCGGCGGCAATTCCACAGCCTTGCGCCTAGGCTTCGATCGCCGAGACATAAAGGAAGGAATTCGGCAGGTAAGCGTGGTAGGGTGTGGTGGGCAGCCAAGTCATTACCTCCGTCACGTTTTACGATCGTGCACATGGTTACTGCGTCGGGGTGCTGGAGGTTATAGAGGATGTGTATCACCCTCTCACTCCTTCATGCACCCTCCACAGCTGCAGTTACCGATACGCTGAGTAAAAAGCCGCGTCGGAAAAGGAAGCCCGAACTATCTGCAAGTTTGCACCGAAAAGAACTACGATAATGGAATGCGTTCGAAAATTCAACGTCCGCCGGCTTTGGACCAGGATTTGAGCACAACTTTCGTCCACGAATTTGCATGGATTTCTCAGCACTCCCTCACAGAAATTTTCAATGAGCCGCCTCTGAGAAGCGAAAAATCATCTAAAAAATAGAGTAAACATCAGAGATGTGAGTGAATAGCAATAAATTTGTAACGCATCGGTAGAGTAACTGGAAAATCAAACTTCTGAACGCACAAAGATAAAGAGTTCCACACTTTTCTTCATAGCATGACTTAGATAAGTTAGTCTAATTCTCCCTTACTACAACAAGGGTGTTCAAAGAGAGGAAGGAACAAGGCACTATTTAGTATGCAGTTAAGGAAACGAAGAAGCTATGCACAATGGATATTCCCATTGTGCAATAGCGTATTGAAATTGCAAGCTAGGAAATAAGACAACGAAACGTGAAAGTTAAAGAAGAAATTAGTAGAAGCTGAAAAATAATACAGCAGTGAACCGAAAAAAGTGGTCTATAACAAAAAATAACTTATCAATTCTAACAAAAAGAAGGCTTACTTAACTTTCAGCTCGGGCCTCACATTTCGTTATCGCAGGGGCCTCACATTCAGTTAACCCATCGCCGTTAACGTGTTAACACCATAGCTCGGGATAGTTTTCAGTTCGATAGCAAAACAATAGCGAATTTTAAAAGCATACAGTTCAGTATTTCTCACAGAGCAGTTTTGTAAGAGACACAGGAAAATCAGCCACTAAAGTTGCCTCAAAAGCAAACCCGACAAAGACTGACCAGAAAGCACGATGTCAAGCGCATTTTGGTGTCACCGGCAGCGCTCTATCTTTGGCTAGCGATCAGGTATCTTGGTCCAATTTTTGTGTCGATAGAAGCTCACTCGTGCGTGGCGGCGGGCAAATTATGTCCAACAGTTTTTCTGAAGATTTGGTATCGATCATGCTCTCCAGGCCGTGCTTTCAGTTAAGTTAACCCGTTGGTAGCGATGTGAGCGCCGGTGTACATGACGGCAATTTTCATAACGCTGCTGACCAGCCAGCAGTCACAAACTCCATCTTTATAAATGCCTCATCACAACTAAATGAAGGCACGATCCATGGTTAATGTTTGCTATTTTCAAATTTACCCACTACAATTGACCTTAAATTCGAATAGAATATCGAGCTTCAGTTTAACCCATCGCAGTCAACGGGTTACTGCGTTGTACGTGAACTGCAACGTACGTGAAGAGCCCATGAATGCACGAAGTGAAACCTACAGTACGTAGACACCTACGTACGTGCCGCTACATTGTAGGGTCTATGGGTTATGTGTGTCACGTGTGATGGCTCCTGCACACACGTTTACATATGTTACATACGTTACAAGTGCCCCCTTTGAACAGTAGATGCCACCTACGTAAACCAGGCATCACATACGTACACCAGGGACCACCTACGTACACCAGGTACCACCTACGTACAGCAGGACCACCTACGTACAGCATGTATCACTTACGTAGAAGCAGGTGTCACCTACGTACCCCGGGTATCACCTACGTATACCAGGTATCACCTACGTATACTAGGTATCACCTACGTACACCGAGAAACACTTACGCACACTGAATGCTACATACACACACAAAGTTCCACGCACATGCGCCCGAACTAAAAGATGTCCCTAAGCCCCGTACTATAATATGAAAGCGACAATGACGGTAATGAGAGGTCATAATAAAAATGCACCTTATTTCATCCCGTACGTAATACTGCAACGCGTGCAGTGTCGGTGTCGTTTGCTCTCACATAGAGCTGCTGATGCGTAAATAGCGAGGTGTAGGGGAGATCTAATCTTCTTGAAGTATTGAACATCAAGATATAGAGACTAAGGGGAACGCGAGTGATCGACTGGGTAAGAAAGGAAATTATTCAATTAATGTCAATAACTTGAATATCAACAGTAAAGGTATAATTCTCGATTACGTGGGAAATAGCAGTGGCGTTCGAAATGAGTACCAATGGTAACAAAAAATAAGTCCATTAGATGAGAGAAAGGGACTGAGTTTCCTTCGACAGCGTGACCTCAGGCAGCGTGAAATATAATTATGTACATATCTAGAGCTAAAAATCTAATTGAAAATACCTAGAGCTCAAATTCTGATAATACCTAGAGAGTCGGCGGATAGAATCCAGTTCACTCAATTATGAATAACTACATTATGGATGGACAAATTATCCCTGAATTGTATTCAGTTACAATTATCATCTTCATACTAAGTTATGTGATTTTATTTTTAACTATTAAACAAGGCTATTCCACTGTGCTAAAAAAGATGCAGGAAATATCTTCAATGTCGAAAGCAGGGCAGGTTTCAACACTGTAGCTGGTCTAGGGAACCCCTCCACCTGTAGCTGTGGTATTCATGTCCCTTATAACCTGAAAGTGCTGTGACACAAAATCGAGAGATTCGTAATAAAAAAAATCAAAGCATGAAGAATCATAATGAAGAATATCAAATCGTGAAGAATCATAATAAAGAAAATCAAAGCATGAAGAATCAAAATAAAGAAAATCAAAGCATGAAGACTCATAATGAAGAAAATCAAAGCGTGGAGAATCGTAATAAAGAAAAACTAAGCATGAAGGATCATAAAGAAAATCCAGCTCCCCAAAAAGAATATCCAAGCCGCAAAAGCCATTTTCCTTACATCTTTGACTTGAATACGGCATACTATCGAACGTTGGTTAGGATATGAAACGTAAAAAATCCGAAGAATTAAAAAGCAAACTCCGGAACAAACAACAATACGTTTGATTGAAACAGAAAACAAAAAAATGTTTTACCGTGTCAGACCGGTACGTGAAACCCTCAACGATATCACGATCGATGCTCTAAACCGATTAAAGCTAATTTGCAAAAGAAATCAGAGTTCTGTCTAGGTACGTTTTGGCTTTAGCCAACAATCCAGAGAACTACTACGAGAGAGCAAATAGGATAAGATCATTTATAGAAAAATTATGAAGAAATTTTCTCTGCCAAGAAACGGCTACATTTCAGCAGGATGAAAGTAGTGCGAAGTTTCTTTGACGTCCTCCAAGGCGGTGGTCGGTCAAAGGTGCGAGTTTGAAGCTCAATCTTCAAAGATCGCTCGCTGTAATTCGCGAGTTTTGCCAAAACGGTGTACCGCTCGAATTACTGAGTCAAGAGAGATTTTTGCAGGGAGGATAGGGCAAACTGTAGGGCCTCGAGTTGAAATTTCTTGGGACGATATGAACATAAATTTTCATTGGCGCTAATTAAGTCAGACTTCAACCTCATTACTGAGTTGATAGTTAGGCCATGCCTGCGTCTAGGTTTGACTTCTAGCTCTGTTGAACAACCTTACGCAGATTCGGTTACTGGGGGAGGTTGTGTGCCGTCTTTTCCAAGCAGGTACTGGTGTCTCGTGCGATCTTAGCGCATCATACATGGTGACAGACCCAGAGTCCCAGCTGTGAGCAAGCATCACCTAGACCTCCGGATCGGAAGAGCTAAGAATCAACAAATTCAGAACGTTAAAACATCTTGTTGTGAGACGGACCCCATCGAAATAGGCCACTCCACTATTATTCCTAGGAAGTTGTATTCAAATTTCAAGGTGGGGCATTCACACACTCCCCCAATTGAAGATCCACTTGCAGTGTGGAGGGAATTTAACCCTTCACTGCATAAATTATTCTTGGAAATTTGGAAACGCACTCGTAGTTATGGCGTCCAAACTGAACTCAACCGATTGAGGGGTGAATCGAGCACGTATCATACGCGTTTATTTTAAATATAGTACGTCTTATTAGCTGCACAAACCTTAGAAACGCACTCCTCTCAATCAATTATTTCTATGTAGAGCAAAAATTGATGTGTGTGTCATATTCGGCCCACCATGCAGTGCGGAGGGAAGGCACTGAGGTCGGTCGCGCGGAGGCTGATATGTCAGGCCAAGTTTCGGAAGCCAGTCCCAAATTACGCTAGCACTTAGACCAGGGCAGCCACGCAGGTCCAGACGTGGAAACTGTGCATATTCTTGGGCCTGAGATTTAGATTTTCCTTGAGGATGTGCTTGAACATTGAGATGAGCGAGTCCTTGAGCTCGGAGACCGCTTGTCTTCAAGTTTGGAAATATTGCGCCTTTCTTCACAGCAGGCGAAAATTCGTTCGTAGAGATTGAGTGCACCTTTTTATGCCTGAAATATTTACCAATATTACCAGAACATTAAGCAATTCAGAGTGCATCGTAGACTGGTTGATGCCGTATAATTGATACAAACGTAGCGTTGAGGGAACATAAATAGCTGTTCCTTGAGGAAACACTGCCATTGTTTATTGTGGTGTGACCGTCCATGCATCTGCAGCACTGCGTGAGGATGCTGTGCAGCTGCATACGAATGCTCCACAAACCGGAAATGAAGAAAAAATATTTAGAAACCTAGGGGGAAGTATAGATAACTAGATTAGCCTGAGGAAAACTGAATGAAAATATAGGAAAATGAAGGAACACTTTTCGAAGCAATAGAGCCCCACCCAAAAGTTGAACGAAATTCTATCATCAGACACTCGACGCGTCGGCAACGTGAGAAGAAATGTGAATTTATCACTCGTGCACGGAAGGAGATTTCAGTGATGGAATATGATTATCATAACAATTCGACCTATTTTAATTAACAAAAGGCGGAGAATTAGCATGAAGCGACAGCAGGTACACCGCCACCAGGCCAATAAGGTGATGACGCTTACCTTGCTCGCTAGTTTTTTAAATGAACGCGACTTTTAGAAAAAGTTCATAATGGCCATGAAGTCGTCGGTGGAGCTTTCGGAAAAATTAAAGACGTTGAAGGATCATTTAGAATACAACCCCTTTCCAGGAGAAAATACAATTCTTCAAAAATTAGTGGATTTGTCTTTTATAAATTTTCTATAATTTTTTCCACAGGGATACCCTCACAGGCAGATCGATATGCGAGTACTATGATGAGCAACATAACCCCCATATCATTTATCCTGATCGCCCAGAAAAATCAAAGAAAAATGTACTCATACTAATTACACCCTGCTGTAAAGTTCGGTAACAACTAGGAGCACCGGTAGCGTTGATAAAGCAACGTTAAAATCCTTAAAAAATGATTGAAGGACAGAGATGTAAAGTCCTCAAGGAATTTACGGCACATCATACCGGGATGTGCAGCCCAATTGAGTTCACGGTACCAGGATATACAGCCCTATCAAGTCCACGGTACCGGAATATACAGCCATACCAAGATCACGGTACCGGAATATACAGCCCTATCAAGTTCACGGTACCGGAATGTACAGCCCTATCAAGTCCACGGTACCGGAATATACAGCCATACCAAGATCACGGTACCGGAATGTACAGCCCTATCAAGTCCACAGTACCGGAATATACAGCCATATCAAGTTCACGGTACTGAATATACAGCCATTTCAAGTTCACGGTACCGGAATATACAGCCCTATCTAGTTCACAGTACCGGAATATACAGCCCTATCTAGTTCACAGTACCGGAAAATACAGCCCCCATCAAGTTCACAGTACCAGGATATACAGCCCCCATCAAGTTCACAGTACCGGAAAATACAGCCCCCATCAAGTTCACAGCACCGGAAAATACAGCCCCCATCAAGTTCACAGTACCGGAAAATACAGCCCCCATCAAGTTCACAGTACCGGAATATACAGCCCTATCAAGTTCACAGTACCGGAATATACAGCCATTTCAAGTTCACGGTACCGGAATACACAGCCCTATCAAGTTCACGGTACTGAGATGTGCACATTTGGATGTCCAGATACCTACCATGATTACCCTACAATAGCCGCCGACCTGCTATGTCCGTCACAATGATAGCTGAGGTCGAGCGGAGGCAGAGCACATCCATATCGACGGTGGAACAGTTCGTGCAGTTCAAATTCGTGTGGAACAAAATAGATTGCCCTCGTTAGGCGCCCATACGAAGCGAAGCACGACTTCCTACCGAGCACGACTGGACAAGTGGCGAGCGTCCTGAGTTCTTGACCGACACCGCTCACTCCAGTCACGAGGCCTCACTCCTCAGCTCAGAAATGAAGTAATCTGTGCTTCGTGTTATGCTAACATCCGATGAACTGTGATTCATGTTATACATCATACGCGATAGTGTGTATCTATGATACTTGTGTTATGCTAACATCCGATGAACTGTGATTCATGTTATACATCATACGCGATAGTGTGTATCTATGATACTTGTGTTATGCTCACACGCGATGGACTGTGATTCATGTTATACATCATAGGCGATGGTGTGTATCTGTGATACTTGTGTTATGCTCACACGCGATGAAGTAAGATTCGTGTAATACATCATACGCGATAATCACTTTATCGTCAGTACTCCTGTTGTACATCATACGCGATAATACGTGCATCGACGGCACTCGTGTTATATATCATACGCAAACTTCAACTTACGTGGGAGAAATCATTCCAAAGTTACGCAACTAATGCCGTTCTTGATTAGAGTTCTGGATAACTCGTGACTCATTTTATCCTTACAAGTTGAGGTTCGCGTAAGATGACGTATTATAACTGAGGATAAACTGCCTAGTTCATCAGCGGGAGCAGAGCATGGCTTGCTACCGCGCCTCGCCACGTCGCACGATCGCTTTAAAAACTCCTGATTGCACCTAGCTATTATTAATTGCCTTCGCAGGAATTGCACGCACTGACGATGAAATACCCGCGTAGGAATTCCACGAAGCCAAAGCATGCCCATTTTACAGCTGGCAAATTTGAGGCCATATGGAGGCAGAGAGCTGCCTTCCAAAATAGCTTCAGTTATGAGGAGAGACGTGATAGGCTCAGCCTCGTATTCTCGTGATAGCAGCACCTAGCATTCTTTTGCTTGAAGTGCCTCGTGATTTACATGTTAAAACACCTGGTTGGTCAAATACCACAAGGCCTCTTATAGTACTTGGTTTTGCTGATTTTAAACACCTGGTTATTCTCACTTTAAAATACCAGCTTGATCAAATATTAAAAGGCTTCAAGTAGTAATTGGCTTTACTGATGTTAAGTACCTGGTTATTCTTGTCTTAAAACACCAGGTTGCTTGGATATCGCGAGTTCTCTTATAAAATTATTTTAAACTCCAGGTGATTCTAATACGAGAACAATGGATTTCTTGGATGTGATAAGATATCTTTAAGTATTTCATTTTCCTTGTACTAAAGCACCTTGTTTTAATGACTTTAAAAAACCTCATACAGTACGAGTTAATGCTGGTAATAAGCACCTGGGTATTCTGATGTTAAAAGATTATAGATCATTTTATAAATAGATTTATTATAGTACTTGTTTACACTGATATGAAACACCCTCCTATTCTGATATTGCATGTCTATTTATTAAACTTAAAAAACACCTGGATTTCTGTTATCAAAAATTAGATAAATAATTTAAACAGAAGTATCATTCAATCTTAAAACACTTTGAACTCATAACAAAATTCTTGTTCGTTCTGATTAGACATGACCTGTTTTTACCTTCTGAACTCTCTTTATTTTTGACAAGAAAATACATAGTTAATCTGACGTAGAAGCATTTGGTGATTCTTATTTTCATACACCTAGTTATCCGCTTTGATATCATAACACTTCATTAGAATAGATAAGTTAGTTTAAATCCCCCTAACCAAACAAATGTGTCCCAATGAGAAGAAAGAGCGAGGCACTATTTAGCACGGAGTTAAAGGAACGGGGAATCTGTGCACAAGGTGTATTCCCAAGCAAGACTCACTCTTTGCATAAAAACAGTAAGTTGCGAGAGGAGCTCATGAAATGAGATCAAAGTTGAAGAGGAAAGTTGTTGGTGCTGAAAAATAGGAGTTCAATGGACAAATTGCTGAAAGAATCTAAAGCTAAAGTTACTGGAGCTGAAAGTAAAGTTACTGGAGCTGAAGGTAAAGTTACTGGAGCTGAAGGTAAAGTTACTGGAGCTGAAAGTAAAGTTACTGGAGCTGAAGGTAAAGTTACTGGAGCTGAAGGTAAAGTTGCTGAGGCTGGGGGAGCTGTGCCCCCATCAGAGTACAAATAAAGTTTTTCACGACCGCTGTAAAACGCACACCAAAATTTGAAATTTGTAAATGCAATTATTATACGGCAGGTGCACTGAAAATTTCCCCCATCGAATGGCACAAAAGATCACAAATAAGACAAAATAGTCTACCAGAACGATTAATAGTATGACCTAGACTTGAGTAGTTGAACACTCGAAAAAATTAGAAGACCCAAAGTGAAATGTGAAGGACAGGCATAGCGAATACACCACACAATTTAACCTAAGGACTGCTATTTAATTCAAAGCTGATCGAACATCGTCGCGATGATATAATCTTCTTCTGCAAACTCCCTTCTCAGAAATCCATCTTTTGACGCTCGTCGGTTGCATTCGTTTGGACGAGGAAGGTATAAAAATAATAACCCAATTCGCGGGCAGTAAAAAGTGCGCGAAATACTGCGCGGCCGATTGCTAAGTATGAGCTATTGTCTCGCGCTCCATCACCTTTATTACTAGTAAATTTATCATGACACGAGAGTCTTTTCTACCGGCACCGGAGGCATAGATTGTCCAATGTCAGGCGCTACAATGGGGCTCACGTATTCAATTCAGGTATGTCAGCTACGGCAATACCAGCAAGGAATTCGACTTAATAGGAGTATATGGATTCCTGCATACGCTACCAACATCGGTTCACCTGCCGGCCCAATACAACCGGAATTTATATTTTGCGCTTAGTTTTAGAGTTTTAGTTTGCAGTGAACAGCGGAGGTTTGTAGTGCACTGAGATGATTTAGAGGAAATCATGAGGTAAATCACACTCTTTTGAGCAGAAGATCTGAAAATTAAAGCGCTAGTACACTGTGCAAATCAACGCTCTTTTTTGAACAAATTCGTTTCGGCTTCTGGAAAACCTTTTAAAATGGATGCATCAAAACAACTCTTCCATTATTTTTCTTACTATATCGTTACGTTTTACCTGAACAGACTCTAATAGCTACAAATGTATCAACTCGGACATGACACAAGTTCAAGAAAACGGTAGCGTAATGCGTTCGGAAGCCATAATTCTCAAGACTGAACAGTCATTTGCATTTCAGAGCACTTCCTTCCGTACTAAGATCTGATATGTCAGGTAAAATGAATGTCATAATATAAGCGATAGTGACTCGAATTATGAATAACTATTAAATAGGCAGTATCCAGATTAGGGAGTTAATAAAGTTATTCAGATGCGACAGTAATCATGAAAATATATATACACATCATAGCAATCGTAAAAACTACACACATGCCACACCAATTGGAATATTACCGGAACTATTGATAAGAAGGATTGAAAGCTCTTATTCATTCAAGTTCAGTTCAATTCGAATTATCATTATCCTTAAATTATCAATTTCGCGAATGAAAATATGGCGACGAGTTAAGTGCATTTTATGAAAGATCTAAAATTCAATTCGGCACTGTTCTAAAATAAAAATCAAAGAAAAGAGGAACGTTCACTGTAAACCGTACACCGAAGCACACACGCCTGCCCTTAACCCCTCCTTAGATGAAAGAAGCCCAAATGAAAGATCTGTGCTGGGCTTTAGAGCCGAATCTCGCAGATGCAATAGATGCTTGAAGAGCTGGGAGCCATCAAGAAGCCATTCTTAGATTCCTTATACAGACTCGAGTTCCGCCAGTCACGCTTCAGAGACTCGATAAAAAACTCACACGAAAAGAATACCCATTGTCTCGAAAAAAATTTATCACAGAGAAGCGAAGAGGAGGAATTTCAGAGACTGAGTACATGATTGAGTGATCGAAGTGTTTGGAGGAAAGCTCTTAGCGTTCGGAAGGCAGGAGGAATAGCACTGTTTCAAAGGTCTCCAGAGCGGTACGTCGAAGCACGACTTGAACGGACGTTAAAACGTAGAGGATGCTTTGGATCTCTTGGCATTGTTTTTTATGACCAGCGTGGTACACGTACGCGGGAGATTGTTGGCGGTCCCGAGGCTCCTTGGAGGTCAAGATGCTGATGCCAAGATCGAAGGGTGCGCGAACTGCTAATTGAAAAGTACTTCGAAGAGGGCGTAAAATAACTCGGCAAGCAGGTCCCACGACTGAAATGTAGCAACAGTCTTCCAAGTGCCAGGACTGTTGGAACTGAATCAAAATGGTGCATCTATTGAAATATTTCCGTTTTTCCAAATAATGGAGAGATACGTACACAGTTCAGCTGCAGAAGAAATCATTAATTGCTTGGCTAGCATCAAACTCGTGCGATAATCCAGTTCGATGCCCTCTACATCGCTAAAATAATCGTACCTACGACCACACATTCGAACAGTTCGTTGTACCTACGACCACACATTCGAACAGTTCGTTGTACCTACGACCACACATTCGAACAGTTCGTTGTACCTACGACCACACATTCGAACAGTTCGCTGTACCTACGACCACACATTCGAACAGTTCGTTGTACCTACGACCACACATTCGAACAGTTCGCTGTACCTACGACCACACATTCGAACAGTTCGTTGTACCTACGACCACACATTCGAACTGTTCGTTGTACCTACGACCACACATTCGAACAGTTCGTTGTACCTACGACCACACATACGAACAGTTTGTTTCCATCAATCGAGCAGAGCACACAGCCCCCAAATCCTGAAACTATACAACAGTGTTATCAGTGAAGACTTCAATACTTCAGTCACCGCGTTTCACAATAAATTGACCAGCACCTCGGGGACCAGAAGGTCAAGCGAAGGGTCACCCGGAGGAGAAGAAGGCGAGACAGAGCGCAAGCGAGTCTTTCCCGAAACGCTTTATCGGTTGCGCTTTTCGTAGTTCCGTGCCCCTCCGGTCACGATTTTTCGGCGAACTCAAGGATGAGCACGACTCGGAAAGATTATTGTAGACCAACTTAAATGATCGGTCCACTCGCCTCATGTTTTACGGATCCATGGATGAGGAGCTCTGTTTTATCGTAAATTGTCCAACGTATTTTTTACGTACGTTCAGGGCTGATGTGTCTCGGAACTTGACGAGGTTGGTTCTTGCTCCACACAAGTAAAATATACGAGTTTTCGAGGTTAATGCACGAAAACCAAACTGATCAGTCTACTCCGGTCACGCTTTTTCGATCTACGGATTCACGCTTCAAGCTCAGCATTATTATTAGTCTTTGTTTCCGGGATTTTCTCTAACAAGATACTGACCAGCCACGTTCTGCTCATACTCATGCATGCACTACGTCAAGCTTGGATTTTGTATGAACGTGTTTGCAATATTTTAGCATTTTGTAAACGTGTACGGATAATTGAGAACGAAAAACCTTTGAAAATTTTGCAAATAAAAACATGAGGTATAGTAAATTTTCATTAACTTTTTCCGCAGATTTCACTTCGGTTTTGAGTTTTTTTCAACTTCCTTGATCCATTATTAAAAAATATTCATTGACCACGTTACGACTAAGGTTAACCTTTTGCCTTGGATTCAAAAGTGTGAACGTGATTACAGTAAGGAAGTACACTAGATGCCTAAATTAGCTATTTTTTCATTGATCGTACAGAAAAAATAGTGAAGCACCAGATTTGTCTCATAATTCCAAAAAATATACAACGAATCAATAATTACGCTTTGGAATCACATGAAAACAATGGTGGAAAAACTTACTATTATTTAACCTGCAAAAAGCGTGAAGCATCTGTGAGAACACAGACAACTTTCCGTCTTTTAGAGTCGTTGCTGCAAAATTTCAAATAGAACGTCACGACGCTTTACGTACTAACCCTACTCCAAATGGTGACGACTACATGAGAGTAAGAAGACTGCAGCAGTAATAAACCTGTTCTTGAATATCTCGCTTTGCATTTCTGAACACCGGGTAGCGATTCAAGAGGCGCTAGACATATTAATTGACCGTGCGCCAATGGCAAGTTCTAGCAATGGTTTGTGTACGGAGGCCGAGCCACGCTAGATATTCAATAGAGCTATGCGAGAGACCTTCTGCTTATTTGATCTGGAGTTCCTTAGATTGTATCGCCAGGACCGAATGCCGGGCAGTCCTTAATAGCCTTCCTTCTTAAATATCTTCCAGGTCATTATGAGGCAGCTTGTTGTGGAGCTGCCAGGGTGGGGCGGAATGCCGGCCACGATTTATACTCATCTCCTTTTAATGAAACCATGAACCTTTTGGTTTGAATGCAAGTTATTCTGAACAGGATTTGCAGGCATCGTTCATACACACACGACTGTGACTGTTATTTTGTTCTTGGGATTGCACCTGTGTAGCTTGATTACGAAATTTTCTGAACTTGTGCTTCGCTAAGGAATTAAGTTCTCTTGCGTGCATTTGAGTTTGATTTGAGTTCTTATGCAAGCTTGTTGACTACCTTCAGTCACTGAAAAAGTAGTCACATTTGTGCCTCAACCCATTCGATCAAGGACGTTTGATTTATAAAATAGATTTTTCTCACTTCCTTACAGATGATTACCTATAATTTGAACAACGTTAGAGTAAAATTGTTTAAACGAATAAATGAAACGGCCAATTTAAAACATAAACAGTAAGCATTAGTTACCATTTATTTCATCAGAAGCGTCACACTTCACCGCTTGGAATGCATTTTAACACTTTTATTTCAAGGAAGGAAAAACTCCTGCCAACACACACAAGTAACCAAGGCGATAGAATTGCATCCAGCGTGACGAACAGAGCAGTGTTTACCAGCTATCGATAGATCATAATTAAAGGACGTATCAAATAAGTAATTACGGGTATTGATTTTCACCTCCGAAGTCCAGAGGGAGTAGGGGGGAGAGTATGACACCTGCTTTAGTTCGGCATGCACGCTGGAGCCGGTTTTGAGCTACTCAACTGTGACTGGTCCGTTTGGCAGGTAGAGTGGTCTCGACGGACCAATCACAGAGCCGATGTTGGAGCTGTGGGTTGTCTTCTAGCAAGCGACTCGCGAATGCATGTATACTAGAAGCATGGAGGATGCATGTGTGGATATTCGTAGGGTCCTACTCTTAATTGACATTGAAAAATAAACTGTCGAACGTTCATGTGTGCTGAGCTGAAACGTTGACTCTAGAAGCACTCGTGTTTTTTTTAACTTATTTCGAACGTACAGATTATATGGTCCTACTGTTATTCAACAATGAATAAAAGCCGTCGAACGTTCTTGTGCGTTATGCTGAAACGTTGACTCTAGAAGCAGTAGTTGTTTTTTCGAAAACTTATTTCGAATGTACAGGAAATTTCGCAGGGAACGGAGTTTCCCTGAATGTATTGAATTTTTTCATCAATTAACACAGACTCCAGTGAAGGTCCCGAGAAGCTGAAAGTTTAACGCTCTCATTTTTATTTACCTCTTTTGTTATTATACTAGTCCAAGACTCCCAAGCCCCAGCAAAGGCGATCCCGCGGGAGCGAAGCCGAAGGAACATTTATTATGGCGCTTTGACAACGAGGAATCTATGCATAAAGTTTGTTCCCACGCAGGATACCCTGCGCATGAAAACAGCAAGTCCAAAAGGATAAGGAAGTAAAGACATAAAAGCGATGGCGAAAAATTCCTGAAAATGAAAAGAAGCAAAGAAGGTACGAAATTTAGACGTGCCAAAGGCCTATCTAGAGCTGAAGGGACCTAACAGCATCTCCCAGGAGGAACTAGTCCCCGTGGTTTAGGATGGACAAACCCACCTGACCTAATTTATCCAGCTAAAATTTCCTAGTAGAATGATCAACATAATAATGTTGACATAGCATAATAATAATTGGCTCAACAACATATTAAAAATTTTCATAAATTTCAAGCAGTAAAAATTTTTATTTTTTAACATGATGTAAAGCGCAATTGTTTGAAACAGCAATGCGTGTAGGTTTATTCAAATCAACGAACTCTGAATCTGAATCCAAACGGAGAATAAGAAATACAAAATTTTTTAATTCTGTTTTTGGGAAGGCCTCGTGAGGCATCAGCACCCCAGCACCACGGCATCCCAGCATCCCGGCACCCGGCACCCCATCACCCAGCACCACCGGCAACCCAGCCCGCAGGTCACGACTGTAGCAACTCTCGTGCAGCCCCGCCACTTCCGACCGCAGCTCCTGACTCGGGCACCGGACATCTTATCCATACTCTAAAATCTACTCCATGTCTACCATCTACACTGTCTATACCATTATCTACCCAGTTTATAACATTATCTACGTTATCTATAACATTATCTACGCTTACTAGAACATTATCTACGCTGTCTAGAACAATATCTACGCTATCTAGGACATTATCTACGCCATCTAGAACATTATCTACGCTATCTAGAACATTATCTACGCTATCTAGGACATTATCTACGCTATCTAGAACATTATCTACGCTATCTAGAACATTATCTACGCTATCTAGAACATTATCTACGCTATCTAGAACATTATCTACGCTATCTAGAACATTATCTACGCTATCTAGAACATTATCTACTCTATCTAGAACATTATCCACCCTATCTAGAACATTATCTATTTTATCTAGCACAATACCTATACCGTGTGTAACATTACACTCTATATAACATTATCTACGTCATCAATAACATTATCTAAACCCTCTACAAGATTGTTTTCATCATCTATAAGAATCTACAAGATTGTTTACACCATCACAACAGCACTGACCACCCCAGCCAAACTACAGGAAAAACTAACAAAACTCGTTTTTTCCAGCAAGTCTCCACCAAAATAATTCCACGGAGAATGCATCAATGAATTCGACGTAAGTTGATAATCGTTGATAATCTATACTTATAGTTGATCATCGTACATCTCCCATAAGCGACGCTCGGCTTCCTCGAAAGAGACATTACTGCCGTCAGTGTGCTAGTCCGTGCAGCTCATCTGGTGATTACTGAAAACACGTCTGCACCCCGCCACGTCTGCACCCCGCCACGTCTGCACCCCGCCACGTCTGCAACCCGCCACGTCTGCACCCCGCCACGTCTGCACCCCGCCACGTCTGCACCCCGCCACGTCTGGGTCGTGACACAAGCAAGTTTACGGCGTGTCCGGCCGGCACGATTTCGACCGTCGGAACGTCTCCGTGCGCCGCATTCGTTGTGGCGCTCCTGCGTGCCGGCGTCCGGCCGGGGGTGTGTGGCGCTGTTGTTGTGTCGCGTTGTGTGGTGTTCACTGTAGCGCGTGAGTAGCGCGTGAGTAGCGCGTGAGTAGCGCGTGAGTAGCGCGTGAGTAGCGCGTGAGTAGCGCGTGAGTAGCGCGTGAGTAGCGCGTGAGTAGCGCGTGAGTAGCGCGTGAGTAGCGCGTGAGTAACGCGTGAGTAACGCGTGAGTAACGCGTGAGTAACATGCGATTGTAGGTAGTGGCGAGGCCAAAAGAACCAAAGAACACAAACGGAAATACCAGGTCACCAAGACGAGGGTCTGCTCGGTCCGATTTCCATCGAATTGAACTTCATCGCCACAGCAGCGTATGATTCTATATTTTTCGGTACTTTGCTGAGTCATTAAGCCCTATTAGATATAAATTTCGAAGGTTTTTCGTTAATTGAACTATTTCTGAATCATACCGAAAAAACTTGGACGTTAAATCACGTGAAAAGTAAATTACGAGCACTTATGCGTTTACTAAATCACATATGTAAACCTCGGAAACTTCACTTCGAGTTCATTCCAAGTTCAAGTTCATTCGACCCCATTAGATGTAAATCACGGGACATTACTCGTTTTTTTAACCACATTCAGTATAAATCAACGATAACTTGTTGGTTTACTAAGTCATGTTTAACGTCAATCACTGAAACTTTTTGCTCATAAAACCCCATTAGATGTACATCACAAAAACTTATTCTACTTTAAAACTATATTAAATAAAAATCATTGTGCGTTTATTGAGCCATTGGTATTAGATGTGAATCACAGAAAGTTACCAGTTTATGTAATCCCCATAAATGTAATTCACGGCAATTTTTCTTAAAAATTGCTCGAAGATTTTCGCCGGTGCTGAAATAATGAATCGCCTGGGATGCTCAGTTCCGACGGATCTGTGCATA
>JACJUY010013949.1:0-16322 GCA_014220935.1 Platorchestia sp. MABIK | reverse complement strand
ATACTAGCTACATACACAATTTTCACTGGTCTTTATTTCACAAAAAATTGCTCATTGTCATAATCCACCAATAGAATAAAGCAATGACAACTCATAAAGGAATGTAAGAAAATTCTCTAATGCAATGAAAAGGAATAGGTGAGTGTAAAAACTTCACAACATTGAAACAAAAAAGTACATAGAATTGCTACTAATAGCTAATAAGAGTAGGCTACTTCTAACAAGCTCTACTATTATAATGATTATATGTACTCCTGCATGTCATTAAGCTTTGTGCTTTCTTGATTCATGTCTTAATCTGATTTTTGGCTTTTGAAAAAATGGAATGGGGAATGTCTTTCTTTATTATAGCAGAGAAAAACTTAATCACACATACATCATTGAACATGAATTTTACAACTAGTATCAAATATTCATTTTGTCAAACTGACATTTTCAATGAAAGTACGTAATATTGAGACAAGAACATATACATAAATGCCACAAGCACAGTATTAAATTGACATAGACATTTTGATGAAAGGATCAATTAGCTATATGGAAGAGCAAAGCCATGAGATAAACATTAATATTTGCATGGTTTTCTAGGGAAATTGAACACAGTAAGTGCACTAGGAATAGAAGTATCATAAATTTTTATGCTTTGGAAGCTAATAAAGAACAGTCATAAAGCCTAAAGTTTAGCATACAACACAACAAATTAAAATAGGCTTTTGTGCCAGAAGAACATTAAGTTGAACCATTTTTGGAGAAGCAAAAATTTTTGCGTTGTTATCACTGTGATCAGCTGTGGATAAACTTAATAGCAATGAAGTTATTCTCTTTTGAAAGTAACATCATTTTGCAAAGTACTTCCTCAACAACTACACTTTTTGTGAGGTTAGCGGGCTTTGCCAGGTAAATACCCAATAATTCAGACTTCAGTGGTAAATGGATGACTGAATGGAAATCAGGTAAATGGATGACTGAATGGACACTGTATGACAGGAAGCTTATGCCAAATGTTTTGCTTGCTGTGTGAACAAAATATTCAAGTAACATTCTAGCATTTTCTATATTTAGTTCCTGGTTCTTGCTAAATAAAATAATGATCCCTAAGCTAAGGTATAGGTTTTCATAGTAAGGTTTAGGGATAGTTGAACGTATGAGAATGAAAATACTTCACATGCTTCGGAGTTCAACAAGTTGTCAACAAATGTAACTAACAATTTAATGAGCACCAAATTTCTAAAAACTAATGCTTCACAAAGAAATGCACAGTGCTCTCTACACAAATTAAATGTTTAGCGTCACTCAGTTATTTCAAAACACCTTCGATACTTGAGAAACACAGTTCAAACAAGTTCACTGTGCGACCGACGACGTTACAAACACCTTGGCGGGCAGGCTGGTGCGGGGCACACGGTATGTGATGTCTCAAGATCCTCGACTGCGAAAATAACCATAAATCGTTTTCCCTCCACACTAAGAAATACCCCAGCATTGGAATTCAATGTATCACTAATTGATATTTTTCGATATTTATTTAATGCTATTTATAATGAGCAAACGCGCAAGATAAAAATAGTTTATTATACTCTCCCGCTAGAGGGCGCGCGTTATTGCTCGCTATATTAGCCAAGCTTGGCTCAAGTCAAATTGAACTCTGTTCGGTCGAGAAAACACGAGTTTTTTCTCTGGACAAACGAAGCTCTTCAGCCCCACGATGATATAACGTTGACTGTAGGTTTAGTTAGTTAAACGAGTATATTCATGCCCCGATTCACAGAAGACGTAGAATTGAAACATATTTGAACAAGTTTCTCTTTATTGTATGCAACACTCAACGGAGAACTCTGTAATTATAAATTTACGCTTCCCTATAATTTACCACCTAACTGCGGAATAATAATATAATAGAGTATGATTGCGTTTTGCATTTAATGTAAATCTGAAATGTTTACCTACCGGAATGATGCATTCTAACAGTTGGGTGGCGAAAAATTATTTCATATTGTATCTTCACTGCCATAGCATCTGAACAATTTCGGCCCTGATATATTTTTGATGCTTAAATGTAGTTTTGAAACACATTTTAAATAGATTAAGTAATAGAGATATTTTAGAAGATTCGAGCAAGTAATTTATCTTAGGAATGTAAAACTCAAGGCTCACGTTTGCGATCACTATTTTTTACCCCATGGTGTGAATTTTGGCAGTTCTTTAACGTATTGAGTAGGGCTACAGTTAAACACCGTTCGTACATAGGTTATTGATATTAATACTATGAATAATGTTCCACAATGAAAGTTTTTTACCATGTTTGAGATTTTTCTATTTTCAAGTGAAATGTTGAACTCGAAAATGTCATTTTACAGGTCCCTTCTATTTCATTATTCTCATTATTACTACTATTATAAATTTAGTAATAATAATAGCGATTTAATATTAGAAAACTCCGTCTAACCCCCAGAAATGTACATTCACACATGCTCTGCTATATTGTAAACTAGCAAGCTAATATCACATGGAAACTATATTAGTTTTACAATTGAAGGATATATCATAATGAAGAGTATGTATCTAAGGTAGACGCTGAATTGAAAATGCTCAACTTACCTCACTCTTGAATCTCTGTTGTAGGTTGCATTCATATAATTTTTATATCTGGTTCGATGTAGTTCATCCGCTGGTACAAAAGAACTATTATTAATAGAAGCCATGCGACAATAGCACCACATTCGTTCACTTGGATGGCTAAGTTCATTTCACATGTCATTTACACGACATTGGAAAAAGTAACGATATATTCCGCGCTCATCTCATCCTAATTCGTATTATTTGGGTGCAAAAGTTACTGCACTGTCAGATTGACGCATTTTGAGAGGCATTTCTCTCGTGAGAGATGGCAGGCGTCTCACCTTGAGGCCATCTGCCCAGGTGGCCTCTGGTAGCAATATGGGATATCGTGCTCGCATCGCGCTTGAGAGTCGCGCGTAAGATGTCTCAGAAGAGAAGAGGCCTCGGTTCGCTTAATACTTCTTTAATCCACCGCTGTCTCCTTTAATCAACCATGCAACTCCCTTAATTTTCAATAGGGATGGCTTGCTTCCGCCATTATTCGGCGATAATTCACTGATATTTGTATAGCTGCAAACAACGGATGGCCGTCCTCCAATATTACGGCCATTAACCAACTGAAAATTTTGCGCCCTCAAATCATAACTGGCCTGCTAAGAATATCACGTCCGAGCTCGACCGTACGTAGTTATGGGCGCGGAGAAAGAGTTATAAGGCCGAGCCGGCCTACTCGCCTTTAATTCATACTTGATCGACCGTCTCGTACTTAATTCACCGGCGACACGTCCTTGATTTTCAATTGGGTTATTAATAAGTAACATTCCACAACCGTACCGAAAGTATCGTATTTGCGGCTAGAACCAAATGAAATTCCGCTCGTACAAACATCGCATCGTCAGAGAAAGCTTCTTAGGGAAATAATCTAGACAATCTGGGGGATTCGTATGGCCTTCTTCAGAAACGAAAAAGTCTCTTGAGGACTTGAATTTCATGAGATTTGGGACGCGATCATCTTTATTTTTTGACATGAGCTCGACGTGTAAAGAAAGCAAGAAACATTCTTTTTCGTCAAACTGGTGCTGAGCACAAATGATTCTGAGAATATGAATATACTTACATTTTCAAGAAGTCGATTCTTAGAAAATCTCACGAGTGAGATGAAAGGAGAACCAGTGGTAGAACGTTCGTCGTTCATTACAAACGTTTCGGAATATTTCAAATTCTGTCTTCAAAGCCAAACATGAATGAAAAAAAGTCAAACTCAGATCACGCGGAAAAACTAACATAAATAAACCTTTGATTTTAAAATTCTAGATCCTCACCCTCATTCAAACACAGGTTGAACTGACACATACCATCACTCGCTGATACACACAAGCACATTCAAGCACATACATGCAATGTTCTGATAAATTTGAACCCTTATTCTATCACACATATTCCGATGCAACATTTTACATCACTCGCGCCTTGAAGCTAACAGATTTTACTAATAATACATTAATGCATCTCATCCAAATATCAAATTCACTGTGGTAGTAACGTAAGATGACGAATTTCTTCTAATTGATGTTCTCGTGAAAAAATAAAATTTTAGGTTCATCAACTCTACATCTAGCCGACATTTGCTGGTCTTGAAATGTGCTATTTTAGCTGTGTTTAAGAGGGATATTGCAAATCTTGTATAAATCGTTGTTCTTCATAGAGAAAATTGGACATCTAGTACTTTTGAAATATTCTATCATGAAATTTTACATATTTGAAAATTATTGGTTAACAATACGTGCTTCAAATTTCTCATTGATAATTTAATTATAAAATTTTTCGAGAAAAAATTCTGTCCCGTCACCCTGAACGTAGCAAAATACGCTGTACAGTTATTCGTGAATAATTTGAACACCGAACTAAAAAAAAGGAAGTTGTACCTCTGGTCATCATATTATTAACTTAAGCTGACATGAGCGTATTTTATAGAAATAGTTTTGAAATAGCTTCATTTTTTAAGAAAAAGGGACTACTGAAGGAGTCCCTGCTGCAAAGTGAATGTGTTTATTTTTATAAGTGTGATTGTTGGACTTTGACTTATGTTCCCAATTGAAAATCAAGGACGTGTCGCCGGTGAATTTAGGGAACCATTTTGAAAAACTGGCAACTTTTTTTCTATTGGACGTACGTCTATGAAAATTTGCAGACTACTAGATCTCTACATTCGTAACAACTTTTGTTTAAGAAGTTTTTTTCATTTGGGGCATAGAAAATTAATTATTCCTTATAATAAAAAAAACATTTATATATATTTTTCACAAAATCTCCGAAATTTACAAAGCTAGAGCAATGCTGTTTGCTGCAATTGAAAGTAAAATGTGTGCTCTAAAAATGTCATCAATCACTTTTTTTGATTTATTTCATTCCGAATTCATATAATTTTTTTTGAAAGAGGTAGGGTAAAAGTTATAATTTTTGGGTAGAAAAGTATCCGGAAAATTTTACATACAATTTAAAAAAAAATCGATCAGTAACATTTTTAGAGCACACATTTCACTTTCAAATGCAACAAACCGCATTGCTCTAGCTTTGTAAATTTCGGAGATTTTGTGAAAAACGTTTTGAAAATTTACTTGTTGTATAAAAGATATTTTAAGATTAAAAAAGCTTCTTCTCCTACAGTTTTGGAGCTACAGTGATGATTTTTGTCTTATTGGATGCAGAAAAACAAGGGCTTTACAGAAAATTGAATAGTTTTTTCAAAATTTATTTATGTTCTAAAGTTATAACGTCATAAATTTGAATTTTTTCGAAAAAAATTTTCTTTCTTTTTCTCTCTCATTTATTTTTTTTGTTGGAAATTTGAGGAAATGCATTTGATTTTTTGGAATTTCAACGTTATTCTGCATCCAATGATACCAAAATCATTACTGAAGCTCAAAAACTGTCAGAGAAGTAGCATTTAGAAAACCCCCCATAAAAAAGTGGTTTTCTAGGATTTCCCATTTTCTTTTCAAGAAAATCGCATTTTGTCATCAATGATAAATGATTCTAAATTTCATTTCCTATCAGTGTACCAAATTTCATTGCTCTAAATTCAATAATAAAAAAATGTTCGATTTGGGGACGCTTACCTTGAGGAATATGAATGATGAAATACAAAAATGTGATAAAAAAGATTTGAAATTTGAGGAAAAAAAATTAATTTTTTGGAATGTCCACGTTATTCTGCATCCAATGATACAAAAATCATTACTGTAGCTCAAAAACTGTCAGAGAATAAGCATTTAGAAAACCCCCCAAAATGTCGTTTTCTATGATTTCCAATTTTCTTTAAAAGAAAATCGCATTTTTTCATAGATGGTAAATGATTCTAAATTGCATTTCCTATCCGTGTACCAAATTTTATTGCTCTAGGTTCAAAAATGAAAAAAAAGGTCCGTAGGGGGATGCTCTCCCCCTCTCGGGGGGGCGCTAGCTCTGGGATACGTTCCTGATATTTCTACAAACATTCGGGGACATATCTCAAACTCTTTTAAAGCAATAAAAAAAACAATCGGGAAAATATAATTTTTGATTGCAAATGCTCCAAAATGGTTCCCTTAAGGACGAGACGGTTGATTAGGGACGAGACAGAAGCCAAGTAGGCCGGCTCAGCCTTGTAACTCTCTTGCCACGCTCTTGACACCTCATGGTCGAGCACGGACGGCGTATTCGAAGCTGGCCAGATATGATTTGAGGCTGCAAAATTTTCATTTGATTATGGCCGTACAATGGACGGACACAAGCCATCAAACACGTGTTTTCACGTTTTTGTGTACACTGCATCAAGCTTGAAACTAAATGTCGCATGTTTAAAATTATCTTCATGAAAAATGTTCACATCAATGTGAATGAACACCTAACTGTGCTGTACAATGAAAGCATTGGTGCGTTTACTTGTATGTTTATTTATGTGTTTGTATCTTTGCCAGCGCACGCGGCATATCACAGATAGGACTACATTCTACAATATTCGATAAAGTAGAAATTACCTGTTTCTCTTTTAGAACATGTGATTTAAGTACTGCATTAGCTATATCTTATCAATTCAAAGAAAAATTTTAGAAGTGTTGACGCATGCATATTAACCTCATAATACAGCTCTGAACCGATCGTTAAGCAACGGTTTATATTTTCCTAGCTAATATTGAACAAGTCTCAAATAAGGAATTATTATAAACAAGAATACGTATACAGGTTTTGTCGCCAGCACTTAGAGAATCATAGGAACTTTTTGCCCCTAACCGCTGAAAGTTCGTTGAACATGCGGTATTTGAGTTAAAGGCAACACTTAAATCAAGAATTTTTCCTTTGTGGTCTTTTACATGCAGCCGTGCAACAATTCAATGCACGTACAAATAAACATGAAGGAAGCGACAATGTTTTTATTGCGGTTTTGTACGCCACAACAGCCTTAAAATATATGTATCTCATTAGTCAGTATTTCCGAATCGTCATGAAAAGTAGTTAGTTTGATATTATTTCAAACATTTTACCTTGAAAAAATACTATATTTTAGCAACGCCGCAAAATTTTGCACCTTAAATGAAACGAATTTAGTCGATGGGTGCATTTTTAACAAGCGTCATATACCAAAGCACTTTGAACGACGACTAATGATCATTTATTTTATATATTCAATTTAAAACTAAGACTTCATCATCAACGAAAAATATTGAAAATACTGAAAAGACCTATAAAAAACCTATGCCTGGAAAAGAAATTCGTACGAGATAGGGAAGCAGCTAGGTGAACAAGAGATCGATAAATGATAGAACATCGACCATGCATCGACTATGAATCGCAGGCAGACCAATTGAGAATAGAGGTAAAAATTACCCTAGCATTGTACGTTTATATTAGAATTAAAAAACAAAGTAAAATGTCACTACCTTGCAGCCTTGCACACACACACACTCGGGTGTGTGTGCAGTCAGCGAGTCGGGCCAGTCCGAGTCCGAGTCGGGCCAGCGGCCCAGCGATAGCGTTAGTTGAAATCTTAGTTCTCAATTTGATTTTGCGAGAGGCGGTGTGGGTTTAAGTGGTTCACAATGATTGTGAAAGAATAGTGCTCATGTAATGATGCATAAGCTGTAAACATTGATTTTAAAAATTAATTTTATTGATGATTATTCGGTGTGTTGCATTCTATTGGCATAATTCAAATTTTTACTAGCTTAAACTTCTAAAACGAATTTGTGCTAATCTTTATTGCTTATTGCTTAGAACTGTTTCGTCACTTGGTGAGCTGAAGGTTAGTTCAATTTTCTTAATCAGTTATGTGGAGGGTTGCTCTTCGTGCAGGTTTTGGAAATAGAGCAATGGTACATATTTCACAAAAAACGGGATATATTGTTATTTCATAATATTTCTCAATTTCTTTTATATTCAAGGTGTTATGTGACTTATTTGGGAAAAACTAGCTTATGGAGAAATAAATCATAAATTTACTTGAAGCATTTTTCGATTCCTTTCCATTTTTAATTGAAAGAAACTCAGGAAATTAACTAATTTAACATATCGCGCTAAATTCAGTGGCGCAGTTTTTCGTTTTGGCTTGGTCAAAAGCTCGCGAAGATGTAATTTAAAAATCACGTTCCGTTATTTTTCAAAATTTTTATTCTCAAAATGGAAAAAATTTTCACAACCACAGCCGTTTTTTTACAAAATGAAAACTTGTATAGTTTAAAGCTTCAAGCTCCATAGTAGAAAGTATTTTTAAGGGATGCCGTTTCCTTAAACAATTCAAGCTAGTTATTACCACAAGTGTGTGGTAATATCAACTTCTACGAATAATTTTTAATTAAATTTAACCATTTGTGGCCCTGAATCAGTTTCGGAACTTCTAAGTAAATTTTCAGTAGATTGAATGAGCCAAGAAAGAACAGCGTATTAGATTGGGGTCAAGATGTGATCCGTTGCATGGAATTGGATTAATTCCGTTTTATTTTTGGCATAGATTTGATTCATTGATTATTAGATTTCAATTGTACGCAAGAAGAATTTTAATGAACATTTTTTCAGCGGGCCATTGATAAAAAGTAAGGTTGAAGATAAGTTTCGAAAAATTTCAGGATGTCAGAAGGGGAAGAGTTTCAAGTTTTGCTTCCAAGATGTAGAAACTGATTGCCATTTCATTTTGAAATAGTCAAGAAGTAAACTTATTTCTGTTTCTCAGGTTTTAATGGCGATTTTTAACGACCGTTGAATGTTATAAGATCATTATCGCTTTCATTTGTCTTTGACAATCAGTTTGACCAAGAAACATTAGAAAAGTTTAGATTTGTGAAGGGTCAAATATTTTCAGGAGTTCGAATGAATCTGTTCCTCACTGTTCTGTTGGCTTCTATTGTACTGAAGAGTTGGTTCGTTTTCTATCAGCTCCATTTTTTGCGTCTTATACGCACCGCAGAAATGAATGTATTGACGTTAGGCACAATATTTTCAAAACATCCTCAAATGAACCATTTGTAGCGTCATCGAGAATTGTTACAGATTCAGCTTATTTAGTTCTAATATGAAACGTGGATTTTAAAAGATAGCTTGTTGTTGGTAAAAATACTTCGATTTTTTCTTTAATTAGTCGCTTCCATCTGGCTGGCCATCACTGATCTTGATGCAAGATATAGTTCGCTTATAAAACAGAATGTATTCTTTATCGATCAAAATTAATGGATATTTGATTTGCGTTGAGACGCATACAAAATTTTTCCAGTTCAGTATTTATTCTATTTGTCCGTGAGATGTAGTTTTCAATAGGTAGAATCGTAGCAAGTGTACTATCATCAGTAAACAACATGAATTTGGAAAATGGAGTACATTGAACTGCATCACTGATAAATATCAAAACCTGGAGGAGACCCAAAAGTGTTCTTTGAGAAACTACACGGTTAATAGTAGTTCTGATGTAGCCTTACCAATTACAACACATGGTTTCGATTCGTTATGTCTTGTATGAGTTAAATCAGTTCTGAATAACCCCTCTAATGCCCCAGCATTGCAACTTCTAGAGTAATAGGTTTGTTTCCAAAAATGGAGAAACGGAAAGAAATTATACGGAAAGCAATATGAAAATAAAGTATCGAAGATGATTTAGAATGGCCTGCGTTATCGACTTTTAAAGATCTGAAATCAAATGACTTGTCACAAAGAAATAATTTTTGTGCTATGTTTTGAGAGGATATGAGACATACGATAAATATTTGGCAAGTTCACTGAGTTCAAGTTCACTGTTTTCATTCTTTTTATTCATTTTCGAGTTGTTAATACATTCATGATATCGGAGCCCTGAGTTACGTTAAAAAGATAGAATTGCTTTCGTGAAATCGATTCTAGAAATTCTAGTGGAGAGTTGAGTCAGTAATGATTTAATCAGGAGCGTTTTCGCTATGTTAAAAATGAATTTGGTTGATTGATTTAGAATTTCGGTTTCTTGATGAATTGTTACATTTTCTTGAAGGATGGATCCGATTTTCCTGGTCTAATTATTGTGATTTATAAAGAGAATTGAACGGGCACAATTAGTGTTCAATATCGTTTTTGAATCAGGTAAATGTGAAAATTAAATTATTTTTCTGGATATTATTTTACGTGATTTCTTACATAGATTCTAAACCTTGCATACACTGATTAGGATAATTTCCCATCATGAGTAAATGCAAAGTATGGTAGGCGCTGCCTTACTTTCAAATCTTGGGTAATCCGAGACGTTTGTTATTTTTTGGGCATAATTTACGCTTGATTATCAAACAACAATAGATGGAATTTTCTGTGGAATGAATATAGATGTTTATTGATTGACCTAAATATGATAACGTTACACTCGATATTGACAGTGATACTAGCATTATGATTAAATAGCAAACCGTGAGGTGAACTATCATCGAGGCAGCAGAAAAGCGTAGGAATCTTAAATTGGCTTCTGTAATAACGGATAACCTACTGACAGGGGAAGCTTAAAATCAAGTGGTGAATTATCAGGGGATACCTACCGTGAATGATGAAGAATACCTCGGCAGTGTCTGTTCTGCCTCCAATGATACTACAACAACATGAGCAGCAGCAGCATCAAGTTTGGGCGATGCCTTAAACGGGTCCGAGCTGAGAACTGTGTTTCGGGAAGAACAAAGCAACGACACCGATGAAAGCTCTCATTCAGAAAGCTCTGAACGTAAGTTGCATCACAACCACTGTGATCTTATTTGAGTTCTAATATTTGGCCTTAAAATCGATGTAAATGATTTTCTTTCACGAAAGCAGATTGTTAAAAGAATGGGAATTAGCTTGAAATCATACAATCAAGAGCACCGGAACCCTGAATGGCATCATGTGGTCAGACAGATTCCAATTTTTGTGCCCAATTTTGATTGTTCCTAAATAACTCAGGTCACCAAGCGCCCGTTATGAGGCTCAAGCGTCCTTTCTCGACAAGACGACTACGTATTGTATCTATCTATTAGTCATCCACTTTGTGTTGCGAGTGATAAGCACGCACAAAAATTTCGAAATAAATCTTCATGAGTATTTATTTTAACACTTAGACCGCAATTGGTTAAACTGAATTTCAATATTCAAGTAAAATTTGAAGTGAAATGAAGTTAGCTATTTTGAAAATGCAAACAATAACCGGATCCGGCCATCATTTTGCTTTAATTAAATATTCATTAAAAATTTAGTTTGTGAAACTGTTCGGTCAGCAGCATTAAGAAAATCCCCTCCGAGATCACCGGTAGAGTACGTTGCGCTGAAAGTGTTATTGACGATAGTAGTCATTTGAAGCGATACTAAGTGTAGCCTGTTATTAAATGGGGGATGAGGGGAGTGCCGGATACGGTTATTGCCGCAACTGACCATCATTTACCATGCTCATTGCGCACGTAGCACAGAAATTAGATTTTTTCATGTACTTATAACGACAGATTGATAGTATAATAGAGAAGTTTTTCAATTAATATAACACAATTTATTTTCCAACTATTCAACTTTGCGAAATTGTTTTACTTTTTCTTGCGTTAGAATACAAAGATAGTCACATATCATTTTACTGAAATGAACACTTAATTTCTTAAAAATTCTACAAATATCAGTAAATAAAAGGCAACGTTTCGATGTTACTAACATCATCCTCGGGATGCCAAAGACAAAACAAACAGTCACTTTGATAAAACTCCGTCAATCCAAAACTTAAGTTACATCAGACTGAATAAAAATATTGGTAATCGCATTGTGAAATGAATTGAAGCCCTCGCATGCTGGTGGAACCAGAAACTACGATTGTGATGCAGCGCATGTGTGTTGAGAAGGCGTTATCCATACCTTGTTATGTAGCACTTATGAAGTGTGCAACAGCAGGGCTAGTTTTCACTCAGAAATGCTACGATGTAAGCGGTTGCTAGTTAATAACAATTTCTCCAATACGCTTATTGATGGAATTGGTAACTTTGTAAATCGAATTTTGAATGAGGACCACAATCCGGGATATTATGCGAAACATAAATATATTCTATGAAAATCAAATGCATAGCAATATAAAAATTGATAAACGTGTCTTTAAAAATGTTAAAACTTTCGTGAAACCCATTGATCCAGATATGTCAATACAACTTCGTGTGTACTACAAAATCCCAAAATCAGTGACCTAGTTAGAAACAATGTTTCCAGATCCGGAGTCAGTGACCTTGGCAGAAGCAATGTGATATATCAGTTGGAATGTAACAGGATAGAACGCAAGTCTTTCAATAGATGTTGCATTGGCATGACTAGGATGACACTGAAGCTGAGATTAACCTCGCGCAAATATAAAGGTTCCATTTTTAATCATTTCCGTGTTGATCATAGCTGTAAGCCCTCAAATGAAGATCTGTGCTCAAATGCAAAAAAATTGTATAATGTTCTAAAATGGAGCCTATTCAAATAATAGAAGTCATAAACTTAAACCTAGCGTCAACGAAATTACAAATATTTTTTTGTTCTAAAATTATTCAATAGGACTCTGGCTTACAGACGTGTGAAACCTCCAGTAGTTCATTCATTTTGCCTCTATCTCTGGTGCCGTTAACATGCGAATAACTGGTGAGCAGTAACAACTAGTTATTTGCAATTTTAATCATGTGCAAAATTACCCTACTTGGTCTTCTCGCATTGTGATATATGATACCCATATTTGTTACACCAATATTTTTGTTCTGTCTAATCTAGTTTAAATTAGTGATTATCTTTGTATTCTAACATGTGTAGAACTATTGAAACACAAGAAATCTATATTTTTCTCAAACAAAGTTTTTTTCCAACCAGTATACCCTTATTAATTAAATGAGTAAAGATATAGAACCTGAAACGAAGGATAAACTTCACAAACCTATGCTGTGAGGAACATTTATTCTCGCTAAAATTTGACCTAGACACTATTAAAGGTATTTCGTACTCAGAATATTCATTCGTCGGATAGCAATCCTATACTTGATCACCAACTATTTTTTTTCTGAACAGGATCAGTTGACTGGGATGGAGGAGAGGCAATAGACCCGCCACTTTTCTTCCAGCTATCACTTAGGCATTTGAAAATTGTGCGCCAGCCCTTTACGAGCCAGTTTCACTCGAGTTAGACGGAAAGACACAGGGTGTTTTCTAAGATAAAGTGTCACAGAAGGTTTAGACCCCTCAGGGCATACAACTATTACATTCATGGGACCTAGCTATCCCAGGGGAATTTCTGAGGCCCAGCTGAAGGCAAGGTAGGCATTCCTTTTGATTTCATATGCTTTTGTTTTACTACGGATAAATTTTTTGCAGCTTACTGCTGATTTTTTTGCTGTTTATTACGTTCTTCTATAACTTCTATCATGTTTCATAAACTTCTGTGTATCTTGTTGATTCTGAAAACAAGGTGTGTAGACACGCTTTGTTCATAGATTCCCCGTTTGCTTAATTCCCTACAAATTTGTGTGTTCCATCTTCCACTCTTTAAAACGCATTAATATGGCTAGGGAGGCTTATCATAATATTCTAGATTTAGCTTAAGTAAATTATTAATTTTAATGAAATATTTCATTTATACCTTTTTTGGGTGCTTAAAGCCGATCGTGCTTTGCATTTGCGTAAAAAAATTTAAGCAATAAATTACTTAAACATGTTAAACATGTCAAAAGATGTTTTAATAACTGCGAGTCCAGTATGTGATCGTAGAAATAAGACCAGTGCAGTCAATGCTGTAATTGGAGAGGTGTGCCTAATTTTCGGCCAAGATGAGCCGGTATTTTTGTTTCTTTACATAATAAACAGCGGGGGTAAGCATTTGAGTGTTTACTAAGCTTTGTCATTAGAAACTCTCTGCCCAGCTCAGCGAAGTTGTCGTTTTGAAGAGCACAACTCAAAATTAATATTGAATTTATATAGATTAAATTTTTGAGTGTTGCTCTTCAAAACGTCAACTTTCGACAAAAACTTTCGGCCACGCATAGCCGAAATTTATCGCCTCTCAGCGACCCTCAATTATAAATATATATTTATATATTTGTATTTGAGGGTCGTTTAAAGGCGATAAATCCCGGCTGTGCGCGACCGAAAGTTTTTTTTTAAAGCCAAATTCAAGGATGGCCATCCGCGAATCATGTGCGCATCGCCGGTGAAATGGGTCGAGCAGGGTCGTAGCATGGACTTAGCATGTGTGATCGTCGCCGACGGCCGCGGACTTATCTGAGCCAAAAAGTTCGTCCCTAAGCGGACATTTCGCCTACGATTCGGAGGTGATTTATCGATGATACGTCCCTTAGGTTCTCTCTTGCTCGGCCATAACACATCGGCGATACGTCCTCGATTTTCAATTGGGTTGGTAGTCAAAGACTTGAATAATTTATTTGTCCCAGCAAACAGTGAGAAATTTCGCATAGAACCGGTCACACACTCTCATTTTCTTCTGATTCAGCAATCCGAGATCGCTGTTAGCATTTCAATCATCTTTTCAAACCACTAATTTCTTTACTTTCTGTATTGCAAATAATGAACATGATCTCCGGGTTTCTGAGACTTCATTAATATCCACCAATCAGCCTGGACTGTACATTGCTGCAACCGACGGACGAATTTCTGCTCATGTGTCTGTGTGTGTTGTGTGTGAGGGTGCGTGTGTGTATGTGTGTGTGCGAACACCTGTGTGTTTGTTAGGATGTTTCCATGAGTAGATGTATTGATATATGTGCTTGCGTGTGTTTATAAGTATTAGATAGTGATGGTGCGTATCAGTTCAACTTTTTTTTGAATGAAAGTTAGGATCAAGTAATTTATAGATGTAGGTTTTGTTTATCATACATCCTTGTGTGTTCTATGTTCGATTTTCATCTTTCGTGTTTCATCGCTGGAGATGGAATTTTAAATACTGCAAAATGTTTGAAATAAGTAATGTGCATTTTAACACTGGTTCTCTTTTTCATCTACGGTTATTTTTCAAACTGTTTTGACTGGTTGTGTCTATCATTTAATTTCATTTCACATGAGATGCACAGAGCAAACTGAAGAAAAGAGTTCAATATTTTGTTTCCTTTCTTATTCTTAGACCATGGTATCTACTTCCTCAATAAGCAAACATGGATTTATCCCATTTACCAGTTTTCCTAGGACCAAGGAATATGCTATCTAAGAATAGACTACAAATTTAATTTTAAAACCTGATCAGAGTTGAACGAATTTCTGGCCGAGTTCTGAGCTATGGGACATCATAGACCAAGGAAAGTGAAAGTGGAAGCCACGAGTTTTGTGTTCTCGAACGAGAAACAGTGCTGTGAAAATAGAGATAAATATCTATTAGGAAGTTTGATTCTCCATTTTTTGAGCTTTTAGTTAGGTGAAGCGAACTTGATAAAAAAATCATTTTGAACAGTAATTAGAGTTCACTCGCTCGAATTGTGGTTGCAGACTTGTTCGCTGATCATTTATCTGTACAAACATCACCGCGCAGTGATAACACTTTAGGCTTGAACACTGCGACCTCGAAAACTAAACTAGTCATCATTTCTAAATGTCGGTCTAAAAAAATGTCGGTTGTAATTTTCAATGCTATCAATGTTTTAATGCTTCTTAGTTTTCATCAAAATATACTTCAGTGCGAAATCTGGTTCTGGAGACCACCTCACTTATCTTTTGAGAAAATTTCTGTTGAGCACACGATGAATCTTTAGGAAATAACCCAGGTAGCAAAATTTATTGACCTAAAATTGAGCCAATATACAGTCTCAATATTGACTGGATATTCAAAATGAACATTGGGAAAATACCTTATTTTGGAAAATTCGGTTGATATTGAAAAAAAATATTGGCCCAATAACAATATTATCATCAACCCAATATCAACTAATTATTGTAAAATATTGATTTGATAATGAGGTGTTTCCTACAATTTCATTGGATTCATACTCAATCCTTGATATAAGGTTGATATTGGTAAAACAAAATTGTCCCGATAATGATATATTCTCTTCTCCAGTAACAACTATTGATTGTCACTATGGACTTGATTCCGAGGTTGTTGGACCATATGCAGCTGCTTCCGCCATTGAGTTCCGTTAGTGGCGTGAAGCGGCGGCCTTACTTATACTTCCCCTCCACTTGGTATCGGTGATACGCAGAGGAGAAATTAAGTTTAAGACGGAAGAATTCACATTGGGGGTATATCAAAGTTACTGAGCATACATAAATAGACTAGAATTGAGGTTTGAGGGGTAACTAAGGTAAGGCACTACAAA
>JACJUY010013948.1:0-10259 GCA_014220935.1 Platorchestia sp. MABIK | reverse complement strand
ACCAGTTAGCACTGAACTTTTAATGAGAAATTATCAAAAAATTCTGTAATTAAAATTAGTACACCCGCTCACTGTTTTGAAAAACATCTATCGCTACCCCAGTAGGCGTCAAACGTTCCTGTTTCCCAAGATGAAAAAGGTCAAGAAAAAACAGCGTAACCTAAGTTCAGGGCTCATAAAAAATCATCTCACTCATCGTATGATAGACGAGCATCGAAATTCACTCCTGCGTGTGTGTCTGTTTATTTGTTTTAGACATGTGTGTTTTTATTGTGTTTTTATAGATTACTTTTAGCCAACCTGTGCTCATTACTTGAAAATCATTTAGGATGGTATTTTATTCTATCTGTTCAGTAGAGTGTTCCACGTTTTCTTTTCTTTTTATAACTAAAGCGAACATCCACCAAACCATCTCCAGTTGCATTAACGTAACTATAAGCTTGCAGTCCACTTCCTTAGGTTATAATACGCGAGAGAATATATTTACATCATTTCTCACATTATAATAATTGACCCATGACGGGGCTAGTATCCACCTCTTATGGTTTGTCTGTCAATTAAGGACATTTGTGTATAACAAGAAATCTCTAAAGTTCAGTTCATTGTAATACATTTCAAGTATCAACTTTTACGGAAATACACGGTTTTTTCTTTCTTCCTTTCTTTTTCTCTATAGAAGTATACCGTCCAGAATTTGAACGCAATATACTTCGTTTCACGTCGATTTCGGGTTCCGATGTCTTTTCGAAGTTCCTACCGAGTGTCAGTTCCTTCATCATCCTGACGCACGTGACAACCTGATGCCGCTACTAACGGTTGTTGTAATAACAGTAACATGAAAATATTATACGTTAAAGGGTTAATTTTGTTAAAATGTCGTTTTTAAGGAACTAGAATCGAACAATGGCCCGTCTCCTTCAAAGCGCGATGCTTTGCTCTCGCGTTACGGAGAATGTTGCATCTCTGTTCTTCCTTTAGCAGATTGCACCTTTTCTCTCCAGACGCGGCGGCAGAACATGATTATCGAAATGAATGACTGGGTTAATTCTAAACCACCTTTGGGAATGATCTCAAAGAGGATTGGTATGCTTTACGAATACCTAATGTGACACTACAGAATTTATTCTTTATGCATGCTACACTGCAGAATTTATACCTTAAGTGACACTGCAGAATTAACACCTGATGTGACAGTATAGAATTTATCTCTAAGTGACACTACAGAATTTACACCTGATGTGACATCACAGAGTTTATACCTAAAGTGACACTATAGAATTTACACCTGATGTGACACTACAGACTTTATACCTAAAGCCTTTATACCTTTATTCCTTTGAGAGAAATGCGCACTGTTCTAGAAGAATTAATGCCAACATTTCACATCTCTCAAAAAAACAATAATGCAACGAGCACTGATGACGCAGTAGTAAAGTTGACTGAAACTATAATTACTGCATACAATCAGTGTCGTCCAATTGTCGTACAGTTACACCGAAAAATAAACAAAAGCCCTGGATCACTGAAGACATCTTGATAAATTCAAAGAAACGTCAAGCGTACCTAGCCCTCCTTTGCGAATGGCGAATATCTAGAGAAATTTATATCAGATTCAGAAACTATATGTCACAAACCAGATAGGGACATTAAAAAAAGTTACTTTACGGTCAAGTTTACTCAATTTAAAACTGACATTAAAAAGACTTGGCGCTTGCTTAATTCTTTCTATAAACCGAATAACACCGATTAGAAAAAAATTAATCTGTTGTTCAAGATAATTTAAAATACCATGAGAAGAAAGATATTGCTAATCATTTTAACAATTACTTCGTAAACCTAGGGAAAGCTGTAGCTGATGGTATTCCAAGTGAGCCTACAGATCACCTGGAATACATGGATCATATTCGTGAACACAAATCTTTTTTCTTTGCACCTACCAACTCTTCCGATGTAATTGCGTGCATAAACAACCTGAAAAATAAATCGAGTGGGTTACAAACGTTTTCGACTCAAGTACTTGAAGCTATTGCTGATATTGTAGCCCTGCTCAAATCCAATATTATTAACTAGTCTCTTTTCCTTGGCACTTTCCCGATCTCCCTCAAAGTCGCTAGGGTAACCCCTATTTTTAAAAGTGGTGAAAAAACCTGTGTAAATTATAATTATAGACCTATCTCTGTACTACCAATCATTAGCAAAGTATTCCAGAATATTGTGAATAAAAAAGTGTATTCTTATTTTGAATATAAATCATGTCTCTCTGATAACCAATTTGATTTTCGCTGTAAAAAATCAACAACACAGACTATATTAAATCATTTACAATTCTAATATAGATGAAGGAAAGCCTGTCTTCTCTGTATTTCTTGACTTTCGAAAAGCTTTCGATTGCATGGACAAAAACGTATCACACTTGAAACTACACTGTTATGGCATTCGATGAATTGCCCATAATTGGTTCAGATCATACCTAACAAATCGGAAGTAATATGTTATCATTAACGATGTAAAATCGGACCTACAGACAAATTAGCCTTGGAGTTCCACAAGAATCTGTCCGTGGGCCTCTCCAATTTCTATTTTTATCAATGATGATATTAAATCTACATCATTTTTCAATTTCTTACTTTTTGCCTTTGACAGAGCGCTTTCTACGGTCCTTCCAAACAAAAATCCTGCTCTGATTGCGGAGAGTATAAATAACGAACCTCAAAAGATTTCATTGTGGCTTAAAGCTAAAAATACGCCTTAATATCGATAAAAAACAGAATATATTACATTCTCATACAAGAAAAACATATCTCTCCCACGCATTTAAGTTGGCGAAGGTGAAATCGAAGAAACCGACTCATGTAAGTTCCGGGGCATCATAATACATAAACATCTGGCATTCAAAGAGCACATCGCCCGAATTAGAACTAGGTTGTCAAAATCTATCAGAATCCTAAATAAAGTGAAAAATTTCCTGCCTGAAACAGCTTTACAAATACTTTACCGAATGCTCATTCCACCATACCTGCAATACGGAATAGAAGCATGACCCGGAACTAATAACATTAAAACCAATTTACTTTTAACTCTGCAAAAAAAACTATCAGAGCAGTAAAGAATCTAGAATATAATGCTCACTTGAATTATTAATTTAAAAGTTTACAAAAACTTAAACTTACGGGTCTCTACAAACTCTCCATATGTAATTTCATCTACAAAACATATTGACCAATCATGGCGAAAATAACCTCAAACAACTATTAACTGCGCAAACTGGTTGTCACGACCATTTAACACGTAATGGAAGTAAATTCATGCTCCCTATTATTCAAGGGCTCTGTTGCAACACAGTATCCTCTTCGTTAGAACTAAAACTTGGAACTCAATCCATGCAGAGATCCGTGCAAGTAATTCTTACAAAGCATTCTAAGTAAATCTTGAATCTCATTACCTATCAGAATACTAGTCGTGTAAGATAACAAAGTCAAATCTTGTCTCCAACATGACTGGTCCCGATAAGGTAATTTGCCATGGTTAATGGCGTTGATCTTCAGTCTGCTCTTGAATCGTTCATAGATTATTCTGTTGACATCTAGTCCATATTTAGTATTTTGTAAAAGGAAGCATCGAATATCGAGTTATCTGTTTCATTGATCAGTCTCATGCGTAACTAGGTTCAGTGAAGTAGGTTAAATATTATTGTGCATCCTAGAATAACGTTGACGGTATCTAGAAGTCGCTGAACTTATTCGGGCCCAGAGGTAGCTATACCCAAATTTGACCATTGTACTAGACTAACGAAACAATCTACCTCTGTTTCACCTGTGGTAAATTGTTTAAAGTGACACTGCAGAATTTACACCTGATGTGACACTGCAGAATTAAATAGTTACGCAGGAGCAGATGGCGAGCTATCTTCGTGTAGCTCAGACGACTCTTTTTCACAAATTTAGGCGGCAATTGAGAGTCCTGACCTAAAATTCAGAATTATACAGCTTACGTAACATCGCATTGCTGATAATGACATGCGGTAATGATATTTTAGTCTATTGCTAATATAGTTGTGAAAGAAATAATATATTAAATATCACAAGATTTCAACGATATAATACAATAATAATATTTGAAATTGCATGGTTCTAATGATATCATTGAGCCAACATCTGATGGTAAGTTCAGTTCTGTGGTCAGCAACAGCTCGATCAGTGAGCAGAGTGGATTCAAAGTGCAAACATTTATCCGAGCAGGATTTTCCACGAAAAATTAATCAAGTGATTCATTAAATGTTAATAAGATGAGCTTGATCAATAGTGACCTCATTGCTCAGTTTAACTGTCATTATTTCAGACGCTTAAAGTCTTTTCATCATCGCATGCTGTAATTTTACTGAATAATTAAATGGTTGTCACAGATATCCACCGGTTTATTATGCACTTACTTCATTAATAATATTCTAGCTTTGGTTTCCTGACGCAAGGACATACAAAAACTGCACAGATGTAAAACTATCGTTTTAAATGATCAGGAGCTAGCGTCATTTACTAACCGAGTTCTACGAATTTCTCTGGATTTACCATTACCTGAGGCAGTTACAAAAGCAGCGTTTGAAATACGCCTTGAGAGTGAAAAACTAGAGTCCAGCCATGTTGAACACTTGTCCATCAATTGCCGGACAAACAACAGACACTTGCGAGTTTTTCCAACGTTTTAATAGTTTAATTAGTAGTAATTAATACACATTCTTTGTTATTATGCTTAGTTTTCGACAAAGAACAGTGTAGTATGCCTTGCATAAGTTCTTCACTTCAGCTCGAGCAAGTTTCGCAGCAATTTAAATCATTCTTATGCTCACAGTATCCACTCTGTAAAATACATCATTCCATTTCCAGAAAATTCATTCACAGAACTGGAACGAGCTCAAAATTTTGAGCGTTGTGCTCAGAGCGGAGACCTTAACAGTGCAGAGCTCACATGATAACTTTTCATAAAAGTTATGTTGGAACAGCAACTTGCAGGATATAATTGGACAAAGAATTATTCGGATGCGAGGAAATTATCTGAAGCGCTTTTCAGCGGATTTCAATTTCACTCTTTCTTTTATAAATCCGAGGGAGCAGCCACAGTTTCGCGGATTTTCACTTTCTCGCATTTTAGATTAGTAAGTTAGATTTGCATGCAAAAGTCAGCGAACGCTATGCTGTTATCTTTGGTCCATTATCTTTGGAAACAATGACTGCTGAACAACTGCTATTCGTTAGGGAAGTTTTCTGTAAGTCTGATACGTTGTAATTGATACGGCAACATTGTTTTTAGACTTTCGTTTGATCAGCCGATCTAACGGCCTGCGTCACGCCGGCACGCCACCATTCGGCACTGCTGGAAGAAGTCGTTCTGAAGCTGGAGTCATGATGTAACACTCAGACTTCCACCACAAAACAAAGCTCTCGAGTTTTTAGGCTGGGCTGTTTCGAGTTTGGTTTTATCACGCTCATGTGGAACAATAAATGTTGAACTCACTGATGTCGAATCTGCGGCACTCTTTCATGGTGCATGTGTTTTTCGCTCTGCTTTGAGAACGCGTAATTTTTCCACGTGTGTTGCATAAACTGCGTTGAGAATGATTACCACTGCAGAATAAGCTCTAAGCTGCAAATACAATTTTATAATCTTTGTTTATTTCTTAAATCGTAATCTGAGCACAAACAAAACTAAATACTCAGTAAAAACTTTGCTCTTGCTAACCAGAAAGATTCAGAGTTTGTTAATTCACGTATGATATACTCCAGCAGTGATGAAAAGCTCAACTCATTTCACGAGTAAAAGATCTCAAAGATTTAAATTTCTTCGCCTCTGCATCATAAACGTGCCTGAAAGTTGATTAGTAAGAACTTAAATCATCTCTTCTAATTCTTCCCAAACAGATAAATGATGTCCATCAGATCATCGACTTGATTGTTAGTTGAAAATAAGTTGAAGAATTAGGAAGTTGAGTGTAATCTTCGTTTTCAAGATATTTTCTCGGCAGGTTTGGTATGCAGGATAGGAAATCCTTTATGTTGAAAATTAGAGGGTGCAAATTTTGAATCATTAATACCTACCTAACGATAAATTTGTTTCCCGTACATGGTTAAACACTTTTTGATGATTGCACATTGATACAAAAGCAAGATTAATTTACCATAACATCGTCAAGGTGAATCCGTGCATACGGTAAAATATTTCTAATTCAATGAGTTTATTTTTCAGGCGATTATGCATGCGTGACAAACTCATTGATTCCCGAAGTTTATGCCACACATTTGAGCGAAACTTTTCTGGTGATGATAGATAGAAAGCATCAGAAACTCCGAACGCTTAAATGCAGGCTATGAGAGAGCCAATTCTTGGTTTATTCGATGTATTTCTGAATTTACACATTCTGCACTGCTTGTATCGAGCTGCGCTGCTGACAAACCAAGCTGTTCGAAATTTAATGAAACTTCACGGAAGCCAATAAAAATCAATTACATCTGACTTGCGTTATCCACGCACTGCACACAAAAATTAATTTTTCTGTTCGGTTTCATGCTTTGCTTAGAGAATGAATAACTCTTCAAGTAGCATACATTTCGATTTATCCTTAGAAGGCAAACAACTTTTTAATGGTGGATGAATGCTTTGCTTTGAAGAAAAGTTGCGTTTGCATGGCCTGTTTCGATTCTGTTTCGAAGGAAAGAAAAGGAATACAGAATATTTCCAGAAAAGTTGACTCACAAAGTGTAAATCAACGTCTTAATTATGAAAAAATCTCGATATAGAAGACTTTAAATGAAAATTGGTTGAAATGACACAAGTATTTTACTATCTTTAACAAAATTTGAATTAAGTGAATCTTAATTCACTCGGACTATAAAAAAATAGCACTCTCGAGACAAACGAAACAAAAAGCTAAAGACACTAAAGCAAAGAAAAGAAGAAAGAAATACAGGTCATTTATAATTTAGATGATACAAAAACCCATCATTAGTCATTAAAATACCTTAAAGTAAGGGTTCTTTAATGCTACTCACATATGAGTATCGTAATACCCGTGTTACTAGTTGAAATAAATGATTGAGGGCAATGTATTCCTAAGGTTGCTTATTCTAGATTTGATAATATATGTAACTACAATTATAAAAGAGAACACAATTTCAGTAACAATGCATTGTTGAGAACACTCCTTTTAAAGCACACTTACATTAAAACATGAGTTCATGGACTTGCCACATGAGGAAATTGTTGAAAGTAAAACTGGTGGATTAAAATAAACCGGCGTTTCAGGTAGCGAGGTTGACATTCAGAACTATATTTTCACTCCTGCGTAAAACTATATAGTATTCAAATCAAGGGACTTGAAGAAAATGTCTTTTAACACGCCACGAATTAAGGATATTTCCATGCAAGTAATAATGGCACAAAATAGTCCACCTGAGTCAGAAACATGAAAATGATTGTCCTACAACGGCTACCAAGACATGTACAACATAATTGGAGTAATACCTGAAATTAATAGCCTAAATAGGGTTGCCATAATATAGTCAAGAGCGTAAGAAATATGATAATTTGCACCACACAAGCCTAACAAGAACATTTTAGGACGTGAATAAGAGAAGAAAACATGAATGTCCTCTAAGGGTTTCAAATGAGTGATTGAAAAATATACAGATGTACCATGACGGTCCAGTTTGATGCTTGGACCGTCAGAGGAAAGACATAAAAAGAGAGGAGAGGAAAGACATAAAAATGTATCCTACAGCTGGTTAATTGAGGATGAATAGTGCTTGTTAATTCACGAAAACTATAAAAATAATGAATTTTGTGTGGTTTTGGGAAACACTTATGACAGTTTACATGTACATGACATTTAAGCTTTGGATTTCTTAACATCAGGGAATAATATTAGAATTGCTTGTTTCGGCAGATATTCAAATATGTAATTTCGAGCGAGCATGAAAAAATGAAAAAGTGAGCAAACTGCATAAAAAGCACCCTTCAGCCCACACAGCAAGTTTATAGGACAAATGCACGTCGCTCGGTTTGAAATTTTGCAAAAACTGTTGTGGGTAAATGTATGAATGTTCGTACATATTGTATGAAATAGAATTTCATTTCGACTTAAACATTACAGTACGCGGGAATACGATGTAGAAGGTGGCTTTCTTTATTACGGGTAATAAAAGTAGAAACGCCGGCTACGACCNTTCGAAGCAAATAGCTTCTGGTGGCAGCGGACTACCGTCCTTAATTTATCTTATCTTACATTTAACGTAAATGTCAATTCCGAAATTACTTCCGTGTGCTGTTGATTACGGTCACGTCAGAAAAGACTATCGAAGCACTTGCCGAGATCACTGAATAGTGACACAGAGTGACTTCATACATGAATGTATGCACACAAATACACACACACATGCGCACAGATACCAGGATACAAGCATGAAAATTAAGAAAATTACAAGTTTCGTTTTTCTAATTAAAAATTTTTTTAACATAACGGTCATTAGTTGATAAGCGTCTTACTTAAACACATTTGGGTGATCACACAACAAATTCATATTTTTTGTGAATGCTTTACAAAAATAAAGAGAGATGACGAGTTAGGTAATGTTACAAGTTGAGAGTGAACAGAAAAAAACAGCATTTCTAGTTCAAATGCTAGTTGTTAGTTTAGTACACAAATATATATATATGTGCATGTGTACATATATACAGGCAAATGCATATCTACATACATACATGCACATAACACGCGCACATACACATTTACATGCCTATTCATCTAGGCAATCATAATACATTTGCGTTCTACAAAAATGCTGCGTGATGTATTGAAATGTAGGACAATGAGCAAAGGAGGTTCGCAACTACTTTTTCAGGATGTGCTGCAGCTTACATTTTCAAATTAAATATCGTAACGTAAAGACCCTTGGTTGTAAAGTAACGATTATTGGTTATCATTGGTTATCAGGAAATCATGAATCAGGATGTCTGAAAAGGATGCATGAGCTTCACGATGGCACATTAATGACCGCATTTGGTCAGAATAGGAGGAAAGGAAGTGAGTAGCGTTGTTTGTATACCAAAAATGCCGACTGCTCAACTTTTCCTATTTACGCCCACACACATAGAAGTATAGGGTGATAAGCGTGCACAACTCTCAGAGATTGATTACCGCATGAATTAGAAAAATAAATGCACCCAAATAATGCGAGTAAAAATTATTTCAAGGGATGGGAAAGGATTGGTCATCATAACAGATAGGAGGATTAGATTAGATGTTAGTTTAAATCTCCCTAACTGCAACAAAGGCGTTTCAAAGAGAGGAATGACGAAAGCGCCATTTAGTATGGACTTAATGGAACGCGGAATCTATGCGCGAGGTGCATAGAAAAAGTAAGTTGAGAAAGAAGTTCATGAAATAAGATGAAAGTCTAAAAAGAAAGTAGTATAGGCTGAAAAACAGGATAGCATTGAACCGAAACAAGATGATCCGTAACAAAACAGAACAAAAAATTTTATTCCAATGAAAGGAAGGCATACTAAACTTTTAGCTCGAGACCTCACGTATTCCCCCTGGGTAACAGATAGGAGAAATAACGCGCCAGTGTAAAAACGAAACACAAATAAACGCAAGACACAAAAAAACGGTGCGATAAATCTTTGGCCTCACTCATAGTACAATGTTGGTACAATGTATGAGAGTAACAATTAATTAATATAGCCCCTAGATCACATTCACTTTTGTTTAATTGTATATTTTTCCAATTTGAGATCCAAATATGCTGCGTGCACGATCACGTTCCACTTCATGTTCATTTTCATTTTTTCCTTTAGAAAGCTAGTAAATTTTTACAGGTCAGTTGTTACTGTGCTCTAAAAGAATGGTCAGTTTCATGCTTTGCTTTAGAAAACTAGTAAATAAACTCTTCTATGGTCAGTTTGTTGCTCATCTTTGAGAAGAATATACTGTTGCATCGTCTGTTTCAAGCGTTGCTTTAGAAGACTAGAAACTGTTTCATCGTAAGTTTCATGCTCAGCAATGAGAAGAAGCAACTCTTTCGAGGTATGTTTCATGCTCAGCTTTGAGAAGAAATAACTTTTGTATGGTTTCTTAATTACTGTGTTTTGAGAGGAAGTACCTTTTTCATGGTCTGTGTCTTGCTCAGCTTAGAAAAGAAATAACTTTTACATGGTCTCTTAATTTCTCTGTTTTGAGAGGAAGTAACCCTTTCATGATCTGTGTCTTG
>JACJUY010013945.1:0-14313 GCA_014220935.1 Platorchestia sp. MABIK | reverse complement strand
AGACTATGTTTCCTGTGCCAGTTAGTTCTGGAAGTTTTCGCCGCTGAAGCGGGTGGCGAGACAATGTATGTGTTCTTCGAATCAGCTTCTCCCATTTCGAATTTAATAACTTGTGAAATTCAAGCTCTTGTGTGTGCTAAGCGTACACTACAATACATTGATCGTTCTGTCGACTTAAAACAAAATTAATGATTCATTTTACAGGCCGACAAATGTATTTAATAATAAATATAGTAATCAAATATGATTAACTATGTAAGTAAATCAAGAGTGCGATTGAATTTATTCCTTTGATGTTCGACACATGATTAGATTTTTGAGAATTTTTTGCCGAAAGAAATTGAAGGACACAAAAACTTCAGTTCAGTAACTACCCGTTATGAGTCATCAGAACTGCTTGGCTGCAAAATTCAGTTTTCATATTTTCATATCACACTTATTAATTCCTAACCGTGGCCTCTGAAAAATTTATTATGATATATTTTAAAATTAAATAAATACTTTAACAGATTTTTATTCTCTCAAATTTACTTTGAACTATTTTTTGGTACAATGAAAATTTTAATGAAAAATTTCGTTTTCAAATGACACACACACGATAATATTTTGCTGTGGCTAATTTGTTAGGGGAAACTGGGTTCAAATTTAGGGTAGTAAAAATTTCGGGCAGGGAAATTCTTTCCCGGCGTAGAACTACTATTCGAAAATCATTGGCGAATTCACTCTGAATCACTCATTCATCTTTCTGTCAGTCATTCACAGTGGTTCACTCTAAGTTTAACCTTGAAACAGGTAGGTTCAATGGGCTCGACGTCTGCGACTACCTTGGAGTTGAGTTGTACTTGAAGTGTCGTGTGCTTTAAACTTGGAAGTGAAACTGTTGTACTTCTGTTCGGGATTATTGCGCTGCTCTGGACGCTTATTGGAATTATTCTAAACAATTGTGGTAAATATTCATTTTCTCGGAAGAAAACACAAGCTGAAACTGTTTTCGTTTTACTAAAAGTTTGCGCAGTAGTTGGTTTTTAGACGAGCATTATTGATATTTATGAGTTAGTCAAAAACGTTTTCGTTTTATTTTTATAATATCGTAAGTATGATGGGATTTTCAGAGTTGAAGTTAGTGTATGTTTCAATTTCCACGTACCCTTTGTTACTAGGCCAAATTTTTAGCACACTATAACAACAAAATGGTAATATGAGGGACGACTGTGTACTTCAAAATTTTTTCTGTACGTCTTGATGCGCTATTTTCGTCCTCGGTTTTGTGGTACAAACTAACTTCTCGTGTATGTGTTCATTTGGGCTGCCATGCAATGTATCGGTGCTAATTCACTACCTAAGAACCTAATGTTAACAGGTTTTATAAACCGATACGTAGATCTGAAAATAATGTATCAACGTGTTCAAAATACATTGCGTTTCTGGTAAATTCATTTCTCTGCAAGTTATGATAGCGTGCTAGCATGGATACACAACATTTCTACATTGGTTTGTTCTTCATGTAGAACATTATTGTTCGTTAGGCTATGCTCTCATTTGTAGAAATCTTAATAGCTATTTTTAAATATGAACTTATTCACTTCATGTATTTATCCACTTGCTTAAGTGGCATTCTTATTTTTTCAAAGAATGCTTATTGTGATGAATTTGTTTTATATCTCTGGGCTCTTGCTGTAATAATCTGTAAAAATTGCTCACCATCAAAGGACAAATGTACTACATGAATTATTTGTAATTATCACTAGATGACGTACAGATCCGAATTTAGGGAGGATATATATATATATATTTCAGGTTGTAAATTTTCAACTGCATTTGTATGTACTTCTTAGAAAAGGTATTTGTGAAGGACAGGACAATAATTGATTTTCCAATTTTTGCTACAGACATAGTTAATTAGATCCAAATAAACAACTTTTCTTCCATGCACTTTTGGGGGACAAATTTTTTTTTTACAATTTTATAGCGGTATGTTAATTTTCGTCTTTGATGATGAATGCGTTTGAATAAACAGCTACTAATCGATTTTCGGATTTTTGTTGCTTGAATGATGGTAATAACGTTGAAATAAACTACTTTTCTTCTATACAGTTTTTGCGGCAAATGAGCATTTTATGAGTTAGAGTGGTAGGTTTAGTTGTTATGCGATTGAGCTGTTAAGAGTGCATTTGGATACTTTGTAATTTATTATTTGTCGACCTTGCGGAGCCTGAACCCACTTCTAGGATCTTTTAGCTAATAACACAATAGAAATTATCACCTGAAGATGAGTTATAGCGGTATGTCAACTTTAGTCTTAGATGGCAGGAATGCGCTCAATCTTTCGAGCGGTCGGGAGGGAGAGTCCATTGTAGTGTTGCCATCTGACGTGCTTGATGAATTACTTCCCGCTTCAAACACCAGAGTTGCGGTAACTAATTTACCGCTATAACTCTTTAAGTACTCATTTGCCCCCAAAAGTGCATAGAAGAATAATTTTGTATTTTGATCTAATTAACTATGTTTAGGCAGCAAAAAGTGGAAAAGCGATTATTGTCCTCTCCTTCACATTTACCCTTAGAAAAGCTACATTGAAGTTGAGTATTACAAACTTTTTTTAAATCTTATTCGGAAAATTTAATAATGTCTAGAAAAATTACTACAAACGAAGTATAAATAAACTTTTCAATCTCATTACTCTGAAAGAAAGGACGAAAATAAATTTTACAAATTTTGATGCTTGAACATTTGTAGTTAGATCAAAATAAACAAATATTCTTCTATTCACTTTCCGTCGCAAATGAGTATTTAACTAGTTATAGCGGTTACGTAATGTAACGTAACTGAACTAATCTAAGCTAATTCAACATAACCTTGAGTAACGTAATCTAATCTAACGTAACTTAACGTGACGATCATTCGAGCGCATTACAGCCATTGAAATGGAGAGTCCATTGGAGTTTTCCCTTCATGTTGGAGAGTCCATTGGAGTTTTCCCTTCATGTTGGAGAGTCCATTGGAGTTTTCCCTTCATGTTGGTGAGTCCATTTGGGGTCTTCCCTTCATGTTGGAGAGTCCATTGGAGTTTTCCCTTCATGTTGGTGAGTCCATTGGAGTTTTCCCTTCATGTTGGTGAGTCCATTTGGGGTCTTCCCTTCATGTTGGAGAGTTCATTTGGGGTCTTCCCTTCATGTTGGAGAGTCCATTTGGGGTCTTCCCTTCATGTTGGAGAGTCCATTTGGGGTCTTCCCTTCATGTTGGAGAGTCCATTTAGGGTCTTCCCTTCATGGTGGGAGAGTCCATTTGGGATCCATTAAAAATTCTGTTCCCAAGAATTACTGAAGGAACACATTTAAGAAGATTTTACATGAATAACACTCTGCTCGCCGATGCGTAGTTTTTGAATTATTCAACTTTGAAGTTATAGGAACGTCGTGTGAAAGAGTGAACGAACGGACACGTAAATGTGCTGTAATATGGTATTGACGTAACGATGGGTGAGGTTAGGGTAGGTTATGTTAGGTTAGTTAAATAAACTAACTTAAAATAACATAAATCAACCTAAAATAGCTTAACTTACCCAATTTGAAGCTGTTATTGTCTGCCAGAAAGTGGGTGTGACCCAACAATGCGGCGAAAGAAAGAAAGAAGAAAGAAAACTGTTTATTTTCAATAGATGGTACAAAAGTACCATCATTGGTTTTTAAAATATCCTAAAGTTAATACACTTGAATGATACACACACACGAGTATTGGAATACTCATGTCACTAGGCGAAAAATGATTGAGGGCAATGTACTCCTAATCTTGCTTAAACTACATGTAATGAGAATTATAAGAGATAACACAACTTCATGACTTTTGACAGTTAACATATACATGACATAAAAACTTCGCAATTCTTGACGCCAGGAAATACTATACGAATCGCTTGTTTCGGCCAATGTTCAAAAATGTCATTTCAAGGAAAGCGTAAAAAAATACATATATAAGCATCAGGTACACGAAAATTACAAATTTTATATATCTAATTAAATCATTTTAACATAACGATCATTAGTTGATAAGCATTTATTTGAAAATAAATGGATGATCACGCCAAAATGTATAGTTTTTCACGTGAATGCTTTACAATAATTAAGAGATGACGAGTTAGGTAATGTTACAAGTCAAGGGTGAACAGGAAGGGACCATTATCTCTAGTTAAAAATGCCAGTTGTCGGTTTAGTACACACATGTGCACATGTACATGTAAATTATACAGTAAATATATACACATATTCACATACATATCTACGCACACACATACCTATGCATACATACACCTAACACGTAAACATACATACATACAATACATTTCTATGCATCGAAGAAATCACAATCAAACGCGTTCTTTAAAATGCTGTGCGATGTTCTCAAATTTAGGAAAATGAGCAAAAGAAATTCATGACAACTTTTTCAGTGTGTGTTGCTGCTTACAATTTCTAAAGAAATATTGTAACCATGTTTAATTAAATATTGTATTGAAAAGATTATTGGTTCATAAGCATCTGATTTACCGTACGTGGGTGATCGCACAACAAATACATAATTATGTTTTATAAATATTTTGTAATAATGAAGTGAAATGAAGTATTACGAAGTGATACATTCACCCATCTACGTACGCATAGCGTGCACACGTACACATATACACAAGTAAGCATGAGTGCAAATATCAGCGTAAACTAGTCAGTATAAACTAGCATTCCAATCGAGAAACACTGAGAAAATACCTTTTATTACGGCCTGAATTTTATGAAATTTCCGTCCTAGAAAGTGGCACAAAACAGTATCAGAGTCAGAAACATGAAAACAATTGTCCTACAACGGTTCCCAAGTACAGAAATATGTGAGGCTTTGGCGCGGTTATAATATACTCTAGCGTAAGAGATGTGATAATTGCACTGCGCTAGCCTAACAAGAGCATTTTTGGGCGTGAGTAAGAAAGAAAACATGAAATGTAGAGTTTCATTTTAGAAAGAAAATCATATTCTCTTTGAAAAAAGGCTGGTATTCATAGTTTATATACCAGTTGCTAGTCCAGTACACACAGGTGTATGTCCACATATGCGCACATACACCCATATACAGATTAGCGTGTTTGCGAGTCCCAGTGTTTAGGCGATCAAATCATAATACCTACGCATACATTCCAAACTGTTTTGTGATGTCTTGAATCATAAAAAATGAGCAAGGGAAAGTATTCCGCAATGGAGATACCAGGCAAATGAGATTTGTCAATACGTGTTCGGTATGTTCTGTAACGAAGAATTATCGTTGAGGCGCAAGATGACGAATTATTTTGGCTTTAAATTCTCTCGGTCTTTGAGGAATTTTAATACTCAGGGGAAGTTTGTTCCACAGTAAGGCGCCTGATATTGACAGAGCCTTCTGCCCTATGTGAGATGAACGATAGTTGACTAAGACATTGTTGTTTCTGTTTGGCTTTTGGTTGGTTATAGTGGATGGATGGAAACGCACTCTCTCAGCATTGCTCTGAGGAAGGTACAACGAGGAGAATACGTATTGGGCCCTCTGCATGAGGAGCCTTTCTTGAATAGGAATCCAACTGAGTTCATTAAGGAGAGGGGTTACATGATCACTTCTTTTGAAGTTACCGTTGCAAACCACCTTAATTGAAAAGTTTATGCATTTTTGTAAGTCCCTTTGAAGGTGTTGAGGTAAGTCTTTCCATACTAGGCTGCAGTAGTCAATGCGCAATAAAACCAAGGATTGAATGGCTAATAATTGGGATTTTTCATCTAGCATACTCTTTATACGATGAAAAAACATTAAAGTTCTGTAAATTTTGTTGCAAGTATTCTCAACGTGAGATTTGAAAGACATGTTTCTATCGAGCCAGATCCCTAGATTTTTAACTTTTTCTGATGCCTTAATTTTATCGTTTCCAACAGCAAGAGTAAAATCTGAAGTTTTTGTAATTGCATCTTTGGATCTAAAAACGATGCAATCAACCATATAGTGTTATTCCTATCTGAACGTAATTATTGTTATATCTCGAAAATAACGCATCATCGAGCAGAATGTCATTCGTGTAAAACATTCTTAAATGTGTTCCTCTAGTGATCCTTGAAAATGGAATTTTTAATTTCAGTGAACAGTTTTTAACTGCATTTTGACAAAAAATTGTTTATATCAATCTAATTACCTGTATTCAAGTACCAAAAACTAGAATATCGATCATTGTCCTCTCCTTCACAAATACCTGAAAGAATTTTGAGTCAATGCATGCATGCTTTTGGTTGATTCTGAAATTATCATAATTAATCTATTGAGTACTCTAAATGTTGTATTCATTTTTTCATGCAGTGTTTTATTTATTTCAGCTTCTTTCATTTACTTACCAAACAACAGACTTATGAAGGATTGGGGCTTGTGAAAAAGTTACTGAGAAACTCATTCTTTCCTAGTGTCTGTGCTCAGGAAAAAGTGATCTTAGAAACCAAGGCACCAATTGTGGTTCTTCTTCAATTTACAGAATGCCGTGGTTCTCCAAGTAAAATAATCGTTTGAGGTTGTTCTCTTTTGTATCATCAGGCCTTGTTGGCATCATTGGTGAGTAAACCAAATCTTTATTTTAAAGATGTTTTGAGAGTACAAATTTCACTACAGTTTGCTTATTGTTTTTGTATCTAAATTTTGTTCTGTATTTTGGCCAAAAATGATTTCTAACTTGAATTAACATGAAAATATCATGCTTATTTAGGATTATTGGTTTTAAATAGTCACTCCTAGACTGATCATATACTAGAGAAATGTTGGTTCAAAAAAAATTTGCATCAATATTGAATTTAGCTCATCAATGATTTTGATTTTTTTATATTATTAGGTATTTGGAGACATTTCAAGATGTTTTACACGAATAATATTATGCTCCAAAATGCTTAGTTTTTGAGATATAGTATAAATAATGTTCAGGTATGAAGAGAATTAGTGGCAGTTTTGATATGGCTCTTCCGGCCTTAGATGGATGTGGAACATGCGTAGTTTTTTGGTGGAAACCATCGGTCGTGGTATGGCTAAGTTAGGTTATTTTGGTTTATTTAAGTTAGTTTATTTAACTAATTTATGTTTACCTAACCTATCATTATGGCAATATCGAATTTCAGCTTATTTATGTGTCCATTTAATTTTAAAAACGACGTTCCTATAACTTCAAAGTTCAGTGTCTCGAAAAGTGCAAGCAAAATGTCATTCCTGTAAAACCTCTTGAAATGTCTCCAATTGCATAAAAATGAAAGCAAAATTTTCAAAATAATCTACACGCTAATTTCAATATTGACCAAAATTTGAAACCACTCAAGACTTTTTTAAAACTTCTGAGAAGCATGTCTTGTTTCAAACTTGATATATATCTTGTATGATAGTTTTCCAAATGACTATTAACAAATCACTGCATCATTGCAGGACTGTCATAACTCAAAGATCTCAAGTATAGAGTTACAATGTTTATAATGCTAAAATAATTTTATATGTTTTGGCTGTAAAGTCCTAAGTTTAAGTGACTTTTTGGCTGAGAGATGATATTATTGATTTACACAAAATTATTAAAGTTATATGACTTAGATACTTCAAAATGCTTCACCTGAAAATCACAAAAATTGATGTACCACAGTTTTGCAATGATGTAGAAAAATGCCAAGAGATTACCACTGTTGTCTTGTATAAAGTTGGTATCCATTTTTGACTCCGAGTTGAGTGGGGGAGTTGTGGCTAAATTAATTTTCTGCACAGAAAAAAGTCACCAGGCTGATTGGGAATTCAACTGGTGAGCTCATTATGGAGGAACAGTGAATTGATGAAGAAAATACATCAAATTAACATAAAATCTGTATTTGTTGCTTGGTTGAAAGCTGACAAGTTGACATTTAAAGCGTGATTTTTTTGAAAAATGAGATATTCCTAAGCACGTTTCCTGCGACATGACCCACCGGTGGTCACAAACGGGATTTTTGTAATGCTGCTGACCAACCAGTAGTCCCCAACTCAATTTTTATAAATAATTTATCAAAATTAAATAGAGGCACCATCTATTTCACGCTTATTTTCAACATTTATCACTAAAACTAACTATAATTTGAGCCACAGTTGATGTGTTAAGACAAAATGTAATTTTAATAACAGAAGCTGAGCATCAATTTCGTTTTTCCATTTTTGGCAACCTGCAAGAGGAATAGAAAAATCCTTTCCAAATACTGTTAATTTGTCTGGGAATGATTTTAGTTATCCTTAAAATGTCTCATTCTAACAATATGTTGTAAAGGTAAAATTTCTAATTGTAGTCTCCCATTATTTACAAGTATAAGTTAACCTCTGGGAAATAATTTTCCTTGACCTATGTTGGGAGTTGCCAGAGCAGAAAGAAATTGCCTTTGTCATCAACATCCATACACAAGCACCAGTACATATGCTTTAACTTCTGGGAGCAGATGTGAGGCCTCATGCGTATTGTTAGTTACACGTTCTTCTCTTTCATTGCACGTTGATCTTATCTTTTGACAAGGCACCACAGAATGCATTTTAAATATACACATGAATTCCAAAATTTCCCTTAAATAATTCTTCAACCGCCGGTTACATTATCCTGCAGATCTTGGAAGTGTTTTTTCTTAAATTTTCAGCAGAGGCCTGATTTAAGTGATACCCTATCTGCAATTTCTTACAAAATGTTGTTAGTGTTGATTTTATTATTGATTTTTATAATTGCCTTATATTATTATGGAATTTTTCTTCTTCGTTGGACAAATTTTTACTTATGATTAAGCATTTGATTTTTGTAGAAATCAAAATTAACTGAAGTAAGTTCAATATTCTGTTTCTAGTTATGTATTGATTTGTTTTGTAGAACATAATCAGCCAAAAGCAAGTTTCTGCATATCTATTTTTCTGAATTTAAATATGTTTGATACAAATAAAAGGAATCTTTTATCAGTTGAGTAGGAACTTGGTGTCACGCTTTGCTTATTACCTATTTGATAAAAACAGGGAAGTTATAAAAAAAAGACTGCTTGAAGTTTAAAGAAATTGATTCATGAGAGGTGTAGCACCCAGATAATTCCCTAGGTAAATTAGAGTAGTGTTATTGCACTTCCTGCTTCTTTGGAATAGGCAAAATTGTATGCCATGCAATACTTCTATGGTTTTCATCATATATTTGAAGAATAAATCCCTCTGGGTGATGATGTGATTGATGAATAAGCAACAATGGCCTCATTTTCAACTGTAGTTGTCCCATGATGGCACTGTTGATTTTTTGGGGGGTTATACTGTTTCTCTTAGATCTAAATTGAAAAAAAAATTATGGTTCACAAACAGAGCTACAAGGCTCACCATTCTGCTTATTAAACAAAAGTAAAGCAAAACCTCTAACTGCTGAAATCATGTAATATTAATCAATTTGATATTTTACAACATCTATTAATATTAAGGTAACATTCCGTAAAGTTTACACTGCTTAGTCGGACTATCACTAACAATTTTAAGACGAAGAAAACAGCACGGATAGGTATCATATTTAATATGAAATTACAAAGCTAAGTATAAAATATCTGAATTAGTCAATTTTAAACGTTTCGGAGACCAGCTCCATCTTCAGCAAGTCTGAAAAAATAGAAACCAAAATTGGTTAGTTCATGACAAAAGTAGGGGGAGAGAAAAAAAATCTATACAAAAATTTCTAAAGGATATGAACAATTAGCATTAATTAAAAGCGGCTTCTCTTTTGCAATGTGAAGAATTCTAAAATGCGCCAATCTAACTCGTTAGGTGAAGAGCATAAAACAGAAAAATTGTCCTCGGAAATACGGCTGCCACACTGTTCGGTATGAAGGCGGATTGATGAATGAGGAGGTTGAGCTAAAGGTCTCCCGGTACGAAAGCTAACTCCTAGGTGCTGGGCGATCCTGACGTAAAAAGGCAGCGTCGTCATGCCGACGTAGCCAGACGTACACTGTACGCAACTGAATTTATATACTAGGGATGCCCGCATCCGCTTAGGAATTCTATCTTTGTACTGAAAGAAAGAGCCAACTCTCAGTAGATTCACAGTGATCACGTTTAATTTTACCGCAGGAAAGTGGTGTTTTTATCGAATTTGAAAATAAATTCATGTTTTGTAATTTGAACCTTCAAGTAGCCAATTTTACTCCCGAAAGACATCAGGAAATCGAGCCTCTCATCAAATACAATAGCTTGACTGAATTATAACTCATTCAAAACTCAACTTCATCATCTATTAAAAAGGTTTTCAATATCTCGGGACATCTTGCTCGTAAAATCACCAAATCAATTTTTTAGTCTCATTTTTTTTTGTAAAAACGGGTTCTCTTCCTCAATTGTTCATGCTCATATTACAAAATTTTTAGCCAAGAAATATTCAGGTATTAACGATGTCGCCGATTCGGTGCAACACCTGTACTGTGTATTTCCATATTTTGGTGATTTTACGAGCAAGATGTCCCGGGATATTGAGAACCTTTTTAAACACCACTTTCCTGTGGTAAAATTGAATGTGATCACTGTGAATCTATTGAGAGTTGGCTCTTTCTTTCGGTACAAAGATAGGATTCCTAAGCGGATGCGGGCATCCCTAGTATATAAATTCAGTTGCGTACATTGTACGTCTGGCTGCGTCGGCATGACGACGCTGCCATTTTACGTCAGGATCGCCCAGCACCGTGGAGTTAGCTCTCGTACCGGGAGACCTTTAGCTCAACCTCCTCATTCATCAATCCGCCTTCATACCGGACAGTGTGGCAGCCGTATTTCCGAGGACAATTTTTCTATTTTATGCTCTGCACCTAACCAGCTAGATTAGCGCATTTTAGAATCCCTTCACATTGCAAAAGAGAAACCGCACTAAAATAATGCTAATTATAATTATTCATATCCTTTAGAAATTTTTGCATAGATTTTTTTCTCTCCCCCTACTTTTGTCATGAACTAACCAATTTTGGTTTTTATTTTTTCAGACTTACTGAAGATGGAACTGGTCTCCGAAACGTTAAAAATTGACTAATTCAGATATTTTATATTTAGCGTCGTAATTTCATATTAAATATGATACCTATCCGTGCTGTTTTCTTCGTTTTTAAATTTTTAATAAAGGTAACATTTATTAGCGCAATATTTTATTAAAATGCTTATATTTTCATCTGAAAAAATTTAAATTTACATTTTTAGCAATGCGTACGACGTTATCATATTCACTTTGCACAATCTTTTCTGGCTCTTCAAAACCTATTAAAATCTTTAGAAATTGAGGGCACAGATTCTTCTAAACACTTTTCATGTTCATTTAGTCAAGTTTTCCTCATCCCTTTCTGACTTTTATCACTGCATTGAGGTGTTAAAATTTTTCTAAAATTGGTGGTCCTCCTTTTTTCGTTGCTTCGATCCATTTTACAATTGTGAAGCGCAGGTAGCAGGCCCTGATCCGTGGGCTGTAATAGCGATGTTGTATTTGGTGGCAGGAACATCACTTTGCCATTTGGACTTTGATGTTTAAGAAATGGTGGGGGTGAAGAAGCATTATCTATAATCAAAAGAATGTGAAGAATTTTTTTCCATTGCAATCTTGTTTTACTTCAGATGAAATTCAAGAGAAATCATTTTTCAAATAAAGCGGCAATAACCCAGGCCCATTCAAACGACCTGTTCGTAAAGACGAGGTTACGTAAAGCTGAGTTTGTATGTCGAGGTACGTCTGTGTTTCGCTCACTTCATAATTGTATTCAGATCATGGTCCTGAAGTTTGTTCATTTATAATGCGTTCAGGAAAAGCTCTTCTCTTCTTGCCCCCTGTGACTGAAAGCAATATTATGCTTCAGGCATTGCAAGCTATGTGACCCATTTTCTTTAATTATTTATCAATTATAAGTTTATTCAGTTTTTGTGTCTCCTCTGGGAAATGCAACTAATAAATCCATGATAATTGTCGTTACCAAGGAGATGCGAAGTTTCAAGCTGAAGGTTAGGTAGGCTTTAGTTTGGTTTTGTTGCGGACTCACAGTTTTTAGATTCACCGTTATGTTTTCAGCACCTATCACTCTCAACTCAGTATCTATGTGTGGGAACACACCCTGTGCATAGATTCCTCGTTATCCAACTCCATGCAAAATGCGTCTTCATGCTCGCTCTTTTTAGAATATCTCTGTTGTGGTTATGGAGGCTTAAACTAACGGATAATCGTTGCGTGCTCATCACAGTTAACGATGTTCACTAAATTCTTCAGGCATCTTTATGAAGATATTGGAGGAAAGTGTGACAATTTTTCTTAAATATTTTTTTATTTTAGGTTCACTTGCTCGTCGACTAGTTCACTGAAGAAGTCATCATCTTGAAGCAGACACGTACTGCTGCTGCATCATAAGTACTTATCAATTCGCATTCTTCTTTAGTGGCTAGTGTGGCGTTTGTTTGTTTTTAGTTTTTGTTGTTGTTTTGTGTTGGGAACTGAGGGCTTTAAACTCTAAATTATCGGGTGTTCCAAATAATTTCTACACATTTGCATTGCTTCGAGAAACGGATCTTGTTGTAGGAAGTCTATCATTTTTAAGCACTTGCCAGCCATTGATTGGCGCTTTCCACCATTCTGAAAAGAATTTCGCCTCTTCAAGGTTATTTAATTTTTAGGAAACTCGCAACAACGAATTAAGTTAGAATTGGAACGAATAGGATTTGGATGAGTAATGGATTATCCTTGCCCTTCCTGCGAGTGCAAGCTGGAGTCCAACGGGCTGGAAGTTGGCGAATGCTGCAACGCAGCCGTCCGTACATCCCATGACTCGTGTCCTCCAGAAGATTCTCATTCCTCCCATCGCTCAAATGAGAAGCCTGAGCGGCGTGGAGAGGCTCTTGCAAATTCCAGTCATCCAGTTAGTCTATCAAGTGCAGCATTTGACTTCTAGAGCCAGTTACTTCGGCGTCTTGAATCCCCTTCTACTAGTTCTGATGGCCTTTCTCCGTCTACTAGTTTTGGTGACTTTTTGCTGACAGTAGCGCAAGAAATGCGCGTTCTTCATCGCGTCCCAAACATTCACACCCTTCGGACTTGTGACTTGTGTGGAACCAACAGCCTCGGTAATGCAAATCAGTCAGACGTAGATTTTGCGGCTTATTCTGCAGATCCTCTTCCTCTTGTCCATTAGACTGACGAACAATGTTGGCCTCTTGCTGAACAAATTCTGAATATCGAAATGGAATTAGATGGATACAAGATCTTGAAAACACAATATTCCAAGCCTATTTCTGACTTCATTTGCCAAGCTTTCGTGTTTCTGAAAATTTCTTCGTCAATGAGAAAGAGTCGTCCAGTAGAAAATGGATTCCCTTATAAAACTCAGTATGGAGTATTTTATCTGGGGTATTCGCGCGTACCTGATGATTAGCTCATTAGGGGACAAAGTCTACTGTGCATGGTAGGTGTACAACTCGCGTTCTTCGCACCACTTGCTTGTCGAAAATTGAACGCCTAATATGCGTCCGCTGCAAGAGATTGTTCAATCCCTACAAGCACTACAATGAGGAGACCAGTAACTGTGTTGCGCTCATGGCAAATGAACAAAAAGTGCTGGAGCTGAGGAGCTTTGACAAGCACATGTATAATAATAATATAATAATGTAGCCGGCTTGAATGATCCATTTTTCGACTTTGTGGAAACTCAAATACGCAATGTGGAGTCGCCTTCAATTTACGCCCTGGACTGCGAGATGCTCTATACTATGTTGGGCTTTGAGGGTGGTCGCGTTACGTCGGTCAATCTTACGGTGATTCTGTTCTCGATGCTTACATACAGCCTGTGTGCAAGCTTGTTAGCTACAATGGGAAGTTTTCTGGCCTGAGGCCCGAGTGTTTCATTGGTGCCCGTACATTTGGAGAGGTGCGCTCTTTGTCACGGCCACAGTGAATTTTAATTTTCATTGTGGCAACATCCGATAACAGCCGAAGCCCACTGTCCTAAATTAAATGTATTTCTTTCACGGATATCGTTGAAACTGTCGTTGCTGAAATTTGTGTTCTTTAATCTGTGTTATCCCTTAAGCTGTCATTGCTAAACTGTATTATTGCTTAACCTGTGTTATTGCTTAATCTCTCATTGCTCTCAAATGTTAACCCGTTCGTTCAATAAATTATTACAAATAAGATAGGTAATAAAGAAAAGATTTCGTGAACAAATGTGAGAAAACGCTTTTGGCATTTGTCGAGCCAGCGAACCTAAAAACAGTGAACTGTTGAACGAAGGTGCGCTCCTATATGTTGTTAAACGT
>JACJUY010013943.1:2540-14849 GCA_014220935.1 Platorchestia sp. MABIK | reverse complement strand
CAAGAAATATTTTCTAACAGTGTTTCTATACATGAGAGAAAATTCAGAATGGGGTACTTAAATATGAAGACGAATGTCCGCAGATTTTTGCGATTTTCGAATGGAGACAATTTCAACAGCTCTTCGTTTATTAAGAAATCGAGCTGCTACATTCCCAAGGCTCTGAACAAATTTTTTGGTTCGTCTGAATACAGAACTGACTTAAGTTTCTACCGTTTGCATCCACTTGAATTTCTACCGTTTGCTTCCACTTTGCTTACAAGTGATTAACCGGAAGAAAACAAAACGAAAATGTTCAGCTGCATTTAGTTAAAGTCAAGTAGATTCATGATGAAGGCAGGGCATTCTTAATCGAATGCTTTATTTTCCGAAATGTATTTACCTGCAACGTGGGTTTGTTTAAGATTCACAACTCCAGTAAGGAAGTATTTTAGAGGATGGATGAACATCTTTGATAAACAAATTGTAAAACTAGGACGAAATCCAAATCGCCTATCTATGATGAAATAGTGAAATGATCTATCGTTGCAGCCACTCGTAGGGTTTCAATACGACGTTCAGCAGCTGAAGAGGAGCGGTGTGCTGACTGATCAACAAATTCGCTTCAGAGATCGACATTTATTTCCATATAACAATTCACCTGCGATAAATGACTGCATAGATACCTGCTGTTTGTGCCTTTTGTGATTAGACAAAAATTGCAACACGAGTGAACTGAGTGTTATTCTTTCAGCGAGGAAAATAATCTTCTGATAAAATAGTTACCCTCTTTATTTAGTGCTACACTCCAGTGTATTTTATATCACAATTTATGAATAATTGTTCAGAAAAGCAGTTAGTTGAAGTCCAGTGAAGAATTATGAAGAGTTTGATCACAGTTGATTTTAGCTGACAAACTTTTTTGAGAGCTCGTCTGGAGTGACGTTCGGGAGCTTCTTTGCGCTGCCGTACGCAAATTGATGATTTTGTGATTTTTGTGATTTTCTGTAGCTGCTTTGATGGTCTGTTTGGCCTCCGCTCAATTATTACCAATACTCATTTGTTGTCGCTCAGTTGCAATCACCGCTTAGTCACCGCTCTGTGGAGAATGCTTCCACTTAGCAACTGCCATTACTCAAGTGTTGCTACCACTCAAATGTATAAAAATCATTCTATATTTTCCTGATAAACTGATTATCTTCTAAATCAAAAGATTTTATTTGCATTCCTCAGAGCCCGAGGATGTTGTGTAACTTCTTCCTAAAAAGTGGCTTTAGTATTCTAATTAAAACTTATCTAACTTTTAGTAACTAAAAAGAGTATTTTGAATAAGTATAACGGAATACTTTAAATTTTAGCATAAAAATAGACAAATAATAAATAATCGCCCATTTAAAAATGAAATTAACCCATACCCAGTTACAATCAGTTTCCAAACAGATGAATGAAAATTTGAATGACAAGAAGTGTTTGCACAGTCATCTTGGGTGGATTTCTCATTTAAAGAGTGATTTCCCAAATAAAATGACGTACAGCTAATACACGTCTTCTTGAGTTGAACGATGATCTTCATACTAAGAGCGTAGAACAGAAACAAGGACCACCACAACGAAACGAAAAATTAAAGAACAAAGGAGGCAGAAAAAATTCAGTGGCACTTGCGATTGGCTAAAGATTTCTTTAAGTTCGCTCCTGCTCACCGCGTCACACAAAATGTCCATAGCTCGTTGTAAATATTCTACACACGCTTCGAATTAGCTCAACTGTCTGGAATAACGGTTCCCAAGAGCACTTCGACATGATGTAGAGATTTCTTTGAGGATTTATTGAACAATAAACCCCTCCATGTATAAGACGAGCATAGTGGATAGGCAAGATCAGTCACGGGTGCGCTGAATACCTGAGTGTTCAGTATTGCTGTACAACGGAGTGCCATCTACTTTATTGTAAATGTTCACGTCACTTTGCCAACATCATTGTTGATGTTAATTAATATTCTAACTTACTTTGATAGTTAGAAAAATGAGCAAGCCCAGTCTGAAATTGATCGTCTGAAATTTATCGTTGTAATAATTTACGTCTGAATTTTCAGGTAGTTATAATCTACGTCTTTCTATAAACCGACGGTATATCGTCAGAATTAGTGTCGGGAATGTCTCATATTATCGTCGGATTAACGCTAAATTACCGTTTTTATCGTAAATTTTCGACGAAGACCGACGATAATAACCGGTTAGTTACCGGAAGTTCACCAGTTAATTACCGGTAGTTAAACGGTTATTATAGTCAGTCTCCGTTCAAAACTTCCGATAATTACCGATAATTTAACGTTAATAATGGCTACTCTAACCACTATATTCCGGAAGATTCATAAGCAGTGCAACGATTTTTCCCAAAAAAAGCGAATTGCTCCCAAAAACAACAAGCCACATCTCGTGAAACGCATCTGTCCAATTACCGCAAATTTAAAAACTGCACAAAAATTACCGAAATTACTTATTTAAATTTAATAAATTTGTTTAATACTGTATATATTTCATCAAGTTTCTTACAAATTGCGATAATTGAACAGATTAGTATTACAGGGTGAGGCCTATTGTAACAAGTAACAATGCATTATAAGAAAAAAATAGCTGCGATGCTGATGAACGCCACAGTAAGAGGGCTCAAATTGTCATCTTCATCGCAGAGCACGAGACAATAATTATGAAAAGTCTCATAGTACAATATGAAGTCATTTCAAATCGCCACTGATTTTTAGATAGGGTAAAACATTACAGATGTTCAACAAATGTTTTCATTTCATTTTCAAAAGCCGTCATTTGACCCTTGAAATAAATTATCACAAAAATATCTTTGGCACGCAAAGAATTCCATCAAGGGTTGTTCGTAAGATTCATCACTGCAAACACTACGATTATAACTTTCATTTAAAATTAACCACCATCACAAAAGGATTCATCAAGCAACCGATTACTAAAAAAGTTTAACCAATTTCAAATTGAAATTTACACACTTCTATTCTTAGTCATCAAATATCTACAATGACCAACCCTCTCAACCACTACACATCTTCGTCCTTTAATTGGGATGAGGAGACGACAGGGCCCGCACTATGCGGCACTAATGCTATCGAGTTGCAAGTAGCAGAGGGCGGGGTTATTCTCCACAGCTATTTCCCTTCAGAAGAATAGCCCTCCACCTCCCGCTTCTATGCGGCTCCGACGTTTGTACTTTTTACAAAATTCTTAATTTACGAGATATTCACATCATAAAAAAAAAAACTCAAATTTTTCAAATGGAACTTTCCCATAAAGCTGGTGCTATTATGCACAGATATTCACGTAATGCCGATACCTCCAGTTCAATAAAACGACAGTGAAATCCGTAGAAAAAATGCAGCATTCATTGGGTTTTTCGGCACAAAAAATAGATGAACAAATCTGACATGAAGTCAGTGCGAACAGTAACGACTAGTTTCAAATGAACTTATTGATTCGTAGTTAAAAATGTTATTTTGAAATCTGTTTTTTGACATTTCAGCCACATAAATTTTCGAAATGCCGATACCTCATGTTCAATAAAAAGAAAGTGAAATCCGGAGGAAAAATTCTACATACAATGGGTCATTTTTGATACTATAAATAGATGAACAGACCCGACATCAAGTTAGTACGATCGTTAACGACTAGTTTTAAATGAACTCATTAATTTGTGGATAAAAATATTATTTTGACATCCGTTTTTTCTATCCCAACTTTATGCATAAATACATTGAGTCACCATGACTCCATACACCTTTGCCTGACATTTACTTTCACGCTGAACCACTCACTGATTTCATTTCTTTGTACACACTCTAGGAGCCGCAGTAGAACATTCTCCTCAAGGGGATAACACCTTCGAGCTTTTCAGAGGCCGGGATGATCTTTTCGGTTTCGAGGGGACAGATTGACTTACTATAAAGTAGTTTTCGCCTCCTTACCACAACAAAGATGTTTAAAGAGACGAAGGATGAAGGCACCATTGAGTATAGAGTTAAGGGAAAGCGGAATCTATGCACAAGGAGTGTTCCCATACAAGGTCCCATATGCATAAAAACAGTAAGTCAAGAAGGAAAGTTATGAAACAAGATAAAAGTTAAAGAAAAAAGTCAGATGCTGAAAAACAGGACAGCAGTGAAACGAAAAAAGATGGCCCTTCACAAAACAAAAAATGTATCATTTCAACAAGAAGATGAACTCTCAGCTCAGGATCTCATATTATCCCCCTGGGAGTACCAATTCCCATAGATATAACATTTGTTTCCCCATGAGGGGATTTTCAAGGGCACAATGTTCGCCAAGTTATGAACTCCCAGGCATATCACCTGCAGAAAAAAATTGCCGGATTTTACGGGTCAACTCGAACTTCATCCACTCCTGTCTTCCCCAAGGTGACTCCCCCACCCCCTCTTGCCCGCTCAATCTTCCCCACTTGCATTTAGACGAAGAGTGAAATGCCCACAGCGTTATTTTTAATTCAAGGTACGTGCAGTAAAAAGGACGCTATTTTCTGCAACCTATCCCAAGGAGGCCTGCACAAGATCACCGTACTCGAGAAAAATTCAAGAATAACAGAATTATTATTATTATACAAGAGAGTTTTAGCCTCCCTTAACCACGACAAAGATGCTCCATGAGAGGAAGGAGGAAGGCATCATTTACTATGGGGTTGAGGGAACGCGGAATCTATGCACAAGGTGCACAGAAACAGTAAACTAAGAAAGAAGTTCATGAAACAAGAAAAAGTTGAAGAAGAAAGTAGTGGGGGCTGAAAAACAGGACAGCAGTGAACCGAAAAAGATGGTCCGTAACAAAACAAAAACCTATTCTATTTCAACAAAAAGGATGCCTACCTAACCTTTAGCTCAGGCCCTCACATAGTCCCCTTTGGGAGCGCTAATTCCCATAGATTAAACAGTTGTATCCCCCTGAGGGGAGAATTACAGAAGTAAGTTACACATATTATATCTAAGTCCTATCATGAGTCATCCTGTGTTAAAAATAGCATAACAGCGAACAATATGTGTTACAATTGTTAACAGGTATGTGCTTCTGAAGTTCAAGGAAAAGTATTTCAGCAGCACATCATTTCAAAGTCGGCTAACTAGAAGCGATAGTACTTCATTAAGAAATTATATTTACAAGCACAATATATACAATTAGAATGATGCCTTGCTTTCAATAAATCAATCAATGTTAAAACTTTAGCCCTCGCTCCTTTTCCAGATCAGGGGAAACTTCTTGGGTTGGGATTAGGCATGAGGACATGACGGCAGAGCAACTGAGAAATACACACTAATCTTAAGACTGCCAAGTCAGTCGCCCCCGAGTTGTTCCAGCATGAAGGGTGGCAGCGACGACACACCTGGGGAATGGGTGGGAGGCATCAGATCGGGGCTTAGGGTTTTTTTTGAAGAGGCGGAGAGGGAAAGTGCACGGGGTAAGCACCCTCCGTCTAAGCCCAACGGGAGAAGCATCATAACCTGATGTCGACGAAGCCAGCAAATGAGGCGACTGAGAGGCGGTCAAAGTGAGCGATGGAGAAGAATTAGACTTTGAGGAAGTATACTGATTTGCATCGGCGACTTTTCTGATTAAATCCGTCGTCTCTGAGCCAGCCAAACCGTTGCAATGACGCGGGACCTTTTGGATGGCTGACGCCTTTAGTTCCGTATCTTCATCATACCCGACTGCAGCTAAAGCATTTGATAAATTGGAATATATTATTATTATTATTAACTATACAAATGAAAACAAAATGAAATAAATTACTATTTGCCGAATGACTGTGTTCCAACTGCCACTGTATTCGGAGCAAGCCAGGCTAGCTCTACTTGTGATCGCAACATTTAGCCCATCTGGCTTTCGCTACAATCAGATTACTATTATAGATTAGATTATTAGTTAGTTTAAGCTTCCCTATCCTCAACATGTGGGATCCAAAGAGAAGAAGGAAGACGGCACCATTTAGTATGAAGTTAAAAGGAACGTGGAATCTATGACGAAAGGGTATAGAAACAGTAGGATGAGAAAGAAGTTCATGAAATAAGATCAGAGTTGAAGAGGAAGCAGTAGGTGTTGAAAAAAACAGGACAGCAGTGTACCGAAAAAAAGTTGGTCCATAATAAAAAAAAACCTATGCTATTCTCGGGCCCTCACATTGTCCCTCCGGGAGCGCTAATTCCCAGAGATAAAATAGTTGTATCCCCCCTGAGAGGTCGCTGCAATCAGAGAATAAGTCGATTAACCTAACTCTGAATACAACACTTGATATCGGTACCCTATTGAACAGCTGTGCATTAAAGTTATTGATAATTTTTTTTATAGGAAACCTTGAACCTATTTGGCTTGTTGAATTTAAATCAAATGATGTCATGCGGATAAAGCAAACTGATATTAAAACGTAACATTGAGGACGGGCGTCTATGCTATGATCAAATATATTGAAGAATAACTAATTCTTTAAAGAAAAAACAGATTTTTCATAATAGCATTATATTATCGATTCTACCCAATGCAATTTTAATACGTTTTCAAACATTTCACCCGATCTGTCGGTGTTTGTTACAAAAATTTTGTATTAATAAATCCCTTTATTTGCATTCCCATAACGAAAGATAATTATAAGTGAGTTTGAGCCTCCCTATCCGCAGCAAACTAAATACGATCCAAAGATAAAATGAAGGAGGGCACCATAAAATTTGGAGTTTAGGGAATGCAGAATCAATGCAGAAGAGTCATAGAAACAATTTGTTAAGTAAGAAGTTCATGGAAAAAACGATGTTTAAAAAGAAAGTAGTAGATGCTGAAAAACAGGACAGCAGTGAACCGAAAAAAGATGGTCTTCAACATAACAAAAGCATTTTAGTTCAACAAAAGAAGGCCTACCTATCTCGTAGCTCGGGCCCTCACATTTTCCCCCGGGGAGAGCTAAGTCCCATAGATACAAAAGACCTGTCCCCCTGAGAGGTATTACTGTAACGAAATGCTAAATAAGATATTGGTTAGATAACATGTTAGTTTAAGCCTCCCCAAACGCCAAAAAGAGCATTTCAAAGAGAGAAAGGAGGGAGGCACCGTTTAGAACGGAGATAATGGTACGCGGAATCTATGCAGAAGGGGAATGGAAACAGTAAGTTGAGATAGAAGTTCATGAAACAAGATGAAAATTGAAGAAGACAGTAGTAGGTGCAGAAAAACAGGACAGCAGTGAACCGAAAACTGGTGGTCCTTAATATAACAAAAACATTTTACTCCAACAAAAAGAAGGCCTACGTTTACTCTCAGCTCGGGCTCTCACACATTTTCCCCATGACAGTGCTAATTCTCATAGATACAATAGTTGTATCCCCCTGAGGGGAAAGATATTAGTTGATGAACGAAAAGAACTGTCTGAGCTTACAGGTGGAATGCTCCTTGAAAGAGATTTTCGTCCGCTGACGAGTTTGTCCTAACCCAGAGTAGGACATTTCCAAGGCCACACCACCGTCATGACGTCATTATGAGCTGGTGACGTGCAGACTGACACCCACACATCACTGACGCTCATTCATCTAGAAATAAAATAGACAATGTAATTGTGCGTGATAAATCAAAATTAAATGCGCGCCCCATTTTGGGAACTGCCTAACTGTAAAAAGAATGAAGCTTTGTTTCAAAAACCTTCACCACACCGTATCATACTGTAACAAATGACCAGGACATTTAGACATTTAAGTAGGATCGAGATTCATACCGCTTTTACCTCCGCAGGAAAGTTTCTATGGAGTGTTAAATTCTCAACATAGAATTAAATTCTCAATTTTCCACATAGGCCAGTCAGTCCAGCCTTTGTGCGATAACTCCTAGTCGCTGAAGGTAGGTACTGCAAAGAGAGCCATCACAGCGCGATATGTGTTATTCATTCTGGTAATGAAAAATTTTATGTGTGCAATCACTGGCCAACTTCATATTTTCGCAGTATTTTTCAATAACTTTTTCCTTGTTGCCTACTGAATGCAGATGGAAAATAATGTCTTTAATGTCATTTCTCTAATGAGTTTTATGTTCATCCTTTTCCATAAAAAAATTAGAATTTCCAAATTTATTCCACACTCAATGTTACTGGAAAGTAATTTGTGGTAATAAATGTACAGGGTTATACGTTTCTTTTCAGAAGGAAATTCATTTAGAAATTTCACATTTACACAGAAACATCAAAACAATGCTAATATAAACATTATGCAAGGTGTCTACTGATCTTCCATTTTCAAATTTGACTACTTTTTACTACCTTAAACAGCAAAAAATTACTTCCCAATTCTCATATCCTGAATGTTGTTCAAATGTCCAGATGTAAGAAATCAGCCCATTATGAGTAGTTTGAGTCAATAATACATGCAATAACATAGGTTCAAAAAAATTCCAACTTGATTAATGCATGAAAATAATCAATGAAATACATAATACTAAATGAAGCATCCAACGCATAACTGTAAAAAACGACCCAAATTTTTTATGTACCCCATCCCAAACGGACCCCAACAAATGTTTACCAAAGACCCTGTCTTAACATCTTTCAACAATGAGAGCAACAGCTCAAATGCAAAAAATAAACTGGCTGGAAACTAGTAGACACCGGGGAATTGTCCAATCCCCTTCCAGGAATATTTCATATAAATTGCAGCAAATATTTGACTCAGGGAGAAACAAATTTCTAAATTCTTCAAACTCTTTATACTATTGTACGATACTTTCAATTTTCAGGGAATTATCCGACTTCAAAATTTTTACAACCCTGACGAGTAGAGTAGACCCTGAGGCAAAATTCACTACTCCTTACTTTTTTTCAATTACTTTTCAAATTGTAATACTTTTTACTACTTTACTACCTAGTAGACACCTGTTATGGGAATGAAAGAAATGTGCAATAAGCAACATAAGGCATTAGTCCTGAATCATAAGAGTTAAATACTTCACATTTCATCATGACAGGCCTTCCAGACAAGGAGAAAGAGTTTACTTGAGGTATCAACAAGTCTTCATTGGAGGAATTGCCATGAAAAAACCTTTGTCTCTAGCTTAAGACTCAAGCAAATCTAGAGGGATATCACTCACCGAGTTCAAACATTTTTCCAAAGTTTTATTGATTGACTCTGGGCTGTTATCAATTGGAATATCACATATTGAATTTTGACTGTTCAATGAAACAGATTTAGTGAACAAGTCTAAGCGTTTATCAGGAAGTGACTAAGAATTAAAGGGAACTAAGAGCTGTTCCCTTCATTTGCATTACTGGATGATTCTGAATTCAATTTATCATAAACACAAGGTTTGAAGACAGTACCAAGTTCATCAGGGCAAATGTGAAGAACTAGGTAATTTCTTTTCAAACTTTCCAACGTTACAAAATCTTTCCACAACATAACAGCTTAAAGTAGTAAGAAATTCACTGAATATATTTGTATTGATACACTGTCAGTCGTTTAAATTTAAAAATATCATCTCAGAGATGCATGAAAAAAATATAAGTATAAGCATGAGGACCACAAAAATTAAAAGTTTTGTATGTCTAATTAAATTTTTTTTAACATAACGCTCATTAGTCAAGCATTTTATTTAAGTATAAATGGATGATCGATCACACAACGAATTTAAAGTTTTTCTACATGGATGCTTTACAATAATAAAGAGATGACGAGTTAGGTATTGTTACAAGTAAAAAGTGAACAGAATAAATGGACCAATCTCTTTAGTTAAAATGCTAGTCGTCAGCCTAGTACACGCGTATGTGCATATGAACATGAAAATATATACACATATGCAAGCACATACATACCTACGTACATATACCCAACACGCATACATACATAAATGCATCTAGGCAATCACAGTACATATGCGTTCAACAAAAATGCTGTGCGATGTACTGATATATAAGATAATGAGCAAAGGAAGTTCGTGACAACTTTTTCAGTGTGTGTTACAGCTTACAATTTCTAATGGAATATCGAAGCGATGTTTAACTAAACATTGTAGCAAAAAGACCAATGGTTGATAAGCGTCTTATTTATCATCTGTGGGTGATCGCGCAACAAATTTAAATTTATTTTTTATAAATGCTTTACAATAATGAAGTGAAATGAAGTATTACGTAGTGACACATACACCCAATACACAAGTAAGCATGTGCTCAAATATCAGCGTAAACTAGTCAGTATAAATTAGCATTCCAATCGAGGGACTCGGAGAAAATATCTTTTGTCACGGCATGAATTTTATGAAATTTTCGTACTAAAAGTAGTGGCACAAAACAGTCTACCTGAGTCAGAAACATGAAAACGATTGTTCTACAACGGTTCCCAAGTACAGAATAATCCTAGGTGCGATTGTTGTAATATACTCTAGAGCGTAAGAGATGGTATGATAATATGCACTACACTAGCTAACAAAAGCACTTTTGCACGTGAATAAGAAAGAAGACATGAATGCCCTATAAGGGTTTCATATTATAGAAAAAAAAACACATTATCTTTGAAATATGGTGCGTAATGTCTGCAATTGATAAACACACATAGGTACCATGACGGTCTAGTTTGATGCTTGCACAAACGGAGAGGAAAGACATTAAATGCACATTCGGCTGGTTTGTTTAGTTTTAATAGAGCTTGTTAATTCATGAAAGCAATAAATATTATGAACTTTGTGGGTTGAAAACATAACATTTAACATGTACAAGACATTTAAGCTTTGAATTGCTGTACAATAATAAAATGAAATGATGTGTTGGGTAGTGTTAGAAGTTGGGATTGAAAAAATGGGCGGTATGTATTGTTTATATGCTAGTTGCTAGTCCAGGGCACACAGGTGCATGCGCACATATGCACACCCATATGCGCACATACACCTATGTACGTACACACATTTACAAGTTAGCATGTTTGCAAATCCCAGCGAATAGGCGATCAAATCATAATACCTACGCATACTTAAAAACTGTTGTGTAATGTCTTGAATTATACGACAATGAGCGAAGGAGATTATTCAGCAATGGAGGTACCAGGCAAATGAGATTCGTCAATACTTTTTCAGGATGTTCTGCAACTAAGAATTATTTTTGAGACGCTAGATGACGAGTTATTTTGGCTTTATATTCTCTCGGTCTTTGAGGCATTTGAATACTCAGGGGAAGTTTGTTCCACAGTAAGGCGCCTGATATTGACAGAGCCTTCTGCCCTATGTGAGTTGAACGATAGTTGACTATGACACTGTTGTTTATGTTCGGCTTTTGATTGGTTACAGTGGGTGGATTGAAACGCACTATCTCAGCATTGCTCTGATGAAGATTTAACGAGGAGAACACGTATTGGGCCCTCTGCATGAGGAGCCTTTCTTGTATTTGAATTCAGCCGAGTTTATTAGGGAGAGGGGTTACGTAATCACTTCTTTTGAAATTACCCTTGCATACCGCCTTGGCTGCAAAGTTCATGCCCTTTGTAAGTTCCTTTGAAGGTTTTGAGGTAAGTCTCCCCATGCTAGGCTGCAGTAGTCAATGCGCGATAACACCAGGGATTGAATGGCTAATAATCTGGATTTTTCGTCTAGCATACTCTTTATCCGATGGAAAAACATTAAAGTTCCATAAATTTTGTTGCAAGTATTCTCAACATGAGATTTGCAGGACATGTAGAGGACGGACAAACCAACGAAGATATCAAAACTAAACAGGGCAACTAACAATCTGTGTACTATCGTTTAGAGATTACAATTCACAGTTAACGGAGTAGGTGCTGAGTAGGTGCTGACGGGTCATCCAACCGATCAACGAACTGCATACATTACAGGTATAGTGTACTCACACTGCATCAAAATGACGGTTTTATTCTAAAGTTAGTGCGGTAATTATAATTTTTCATGAAGCTGTGTTTTCAACCTTCTGTTTTAAATCATTTGTCTTCTTTCCATTTTCCTATTTCTGTGTTAGGACAGCTTTTGAATGAAGAACAATTAACATGAAAACACACAATTTAAAATTGACAGTTGGAGTTATAGTGTGGTATTCAGGCATGAAGTTCACAGTTTAGGAGTCTGGACTGACAGACTAATCAATCAAATAACTGTTTCTTACTATGTGAGGGAGTTGGTCTCAAGAAGCATTATAACATGAGGCAACTCTGAAATCATGAACACTTAGCTAAAAGATATCAGGAGGGAGGTTAGCCTTTTCTCCTAATATTTAGCCACCACAATATCAAGTGAACGAAACTGTCATTTTTCGCTCGGTCGCCTGTTTCTGTAGCACAAGTTT
>JACJUY010013942.1:0-18659 GCA_014220935.1 Platorchestia sp. MABIK | reverse complement strand
TCGTTCAAATAATTTAAATAGGAAAATTTCCGATGCTTTGAAATACTCTAAGAATTGCACAAATTTTTTGAACATAATTTCCTAACATCAGCGGTGTGAGTTGGGGTGACAATAATATTCCCACTTACCAAATTGTTAGAACTTGACGCCCTCATGAAGTCTACTGCTCGGAATTGAAGCGGACTAGAAATGCTGGAGAGCTCAAAAATTTACTTCGCTTCTTCCTTCCTCCGTGGTTCAATTTTCTTTATGCTTTTTAAGAATCTTCGTAGAAAAGAGCAAATAACTCAAGGGCATTCATGAGAGCGCTGTTTCTTCGATCCATGTTTGCAGAACCTCAATCGCTGCAATGTAGGAGTTACCTTTCGAGCTCTTCCTGCTTCATCAGAGCATTTCTACTAAATGAAACCTTTTTTGAATTTGTAATTAGAGAAACTGTAATCGTCAGGGGAAAATGAACCAATAGTGCAAATTTTTATCGCTTCCTGATGACAAGTTTGGGAGAAAATTAAACATTCCGTTATATTGAGTGCCGTCACCCTGATACTTTATGTATGGAAAAAATTTTGCAGTGTGTCCTTGCCTTTTCAGTGGTCATTTTAGCTTTCTTCAGTATACACAAATTTTTGTAAAAGATCAGTCACTGATGATTCACGCCGACTAAAAAAATTTTTGCGTTGTTTCGTCTCTCCTGAACAGGATTTTGTTTAGAAGCCTATGGACAGACATGCTAAATTATCAATCGTGTGAAGATAAAATTTTCATAGAAGCTAAGCGAGGCTGTTGGTGGATTTTACAGTACCTTAATTTAGGTGGAATTGAGATGGAATCCTAGTATATTTAAATATATTTAATCAAATATTTCCAATACAAAGCGCTTACAGAACAAATGCCCTGAGATTTACATTTAGTAACGATGATACGAGTATAATCGACGCTAAATTACCGATAATTCGCCATGTACTAGAGTCATCAGGAGCCATTTAACTCAAGAAAGACTCACTTTTCAGTATTCATCTGTTCAGAGCATGTCATGCACCGCTGACGCCAGACTATCACACAGTTTTTGAAATACACCAGACTAGCAACATAGAGCACATTTTGAGGGTCACTTAATTGTGGAACGAATTGATCCTCATATTGAGCTTAATACTGATTCTCTGTCAGTTTGTAATATAATTAATTCTGTGAGGTAATTTCTATTAAAGCAATTTGCACAATTCGAATGGGATGTGTTCGTCTGGATATCTGTCTAAACAGTTTACGTCAAACTGTACTTAGTCCAAATATAAGCCTGCACGTGGTATAAGCTTACGTATAAGCCTGCACGTGGACGGACCAGAGCAGATAGAGTACATTCCAGAGCACTTAAAAGGTTGAACACTTGCTATCTAAGTTATAAGGGTGGCTTTCATCGTGACAAATTCCACAAGCCGAGAAGAATAATCGAGTTCAGCCTCACTCTGGTTCTCTCAGAGAACTTCTCTCAACAAATCCGCTTTTTAGGAGCCGGACAATGATTATTCTTGATAACTGGACTTTCATGAGCGCATGCTAAAGTTGAACGATTGTTGACGCATAACTTGCCGATTAAAGTTTGCACAACCATGGATCTTACTGGCACGAGCAGTTAACAGGAGATAATTGCTCAGATGGGAAAATTTACGGCTGCGCAATTCCATATGACATATTGAACAAGGAGAAAGCTACCCACGAACTGACTGTAACGTAAATTAGAGGGTTCTATCACCATTTTACGCCCTTCAGGAGTGAAAGAAAATTTCCCCTCAAGGGCTTAGAGAACCGGGAGAAGGGAGCAGCAGACATTGAAATTTCAATTAAACAAACATTCACGTCCGTCTGCAATTTGAGTAATTTCTAGTTTAAAGATATTCTTAATCGTTCGATGATGTCATTCGTCAGCACTTTAAAAGTATGGATTGCAAATTCTGTCCGCACTTTAATAATAATTGTCACTTCTTTTTTAATATCTTTTAGCACAGTGGGAACTGATATTTCCAAAAGACTTCGACGTAGAGTATGAAACTGGTGTAGTAAACGTTTGCCAAGTTTACTCTGAGAAAAGCTGGAATACAGGGTGAAGATGCAGCAGCAATGCACTACAATCCATCAAACAATGCTGAAGCCCAGTGTCATTCAATTTATTTTTAAACTATGACGGAATCCGTAAAAGTATGGCATTTTATTTTCGAGTTTTCTATGGATTTGAATTCGAATATTCAGCATAGTACTAAAAAAATGATAAATTGATAAACGTTTTTGCTTGCACGAATCTTCCTGAAGTTTCGGTTGTGAAAGTGCTCCTTTTTGTTACTTTCCAACAGCAGTAATCGATATTTAAACTGCGATGCCTGAGAATATTTTATTTGCCAGGCTACGCACAACATTTAATGCTTGAGACCAGGCTTTTTTGAGAAGCAAAAAGTTGCTTCTACGAAGAGAGTGCGGGCGAAAAAATAAAGCTGGAGAAACAAAACGCTTCCAAGCTAATTCAGCTCACTTATTTATGGGAGAGCATAAATTTAAGCGAACACACGACAAAGTAGATGCATGATGCTGATGAAGAGACGGTCTTTCGTACGAGCATATTTTAAGTTACGGCCCCTGACTTCGTTATGGAGCCTTGCGCCGAAAACTGGCATGTCTGCAGTCACAAACTTTGTCTTGTCTTTGGTATTTTTGACGTAGTAAACCAGCTTGTTAAGAGTGAATATAATTAATCCATAATAAATTTGTTGGGATTAAGAGTGGAGGTAATTATTGCAACAGAACCGTTTTTTTTTTGCTGCTACTACCATAACAATATCATCTACAGGAGAGTTAAAAGAGAATTCAAAAATGCAGGAAAATTTGCCTACATTTTCTCCATTTAAAAGTAATGTGGTAAAAAATGGAATTATCAAATTTCAAATCTTTTTTGGAATAAAGAAACATTCAATTTATTTTTAAACTATGACGGAATCCATAAAAGTATGGCATTTTATTTTCGATCTTTCTATGGATGTGAAGAATATCCACACCTGCTTGCCGCTTTTCTTGAGCTTTGAATTACCTGATCAGTTGAGAAGTTCACGGATATCGCACGCACCTCCTTTAGGTGATCACTCGAGGCTGTGTTTTAGGAACCTCAAGAAAAATATTTGTACGTTTACTTATGACACTAAATTAAATTGCGAAAGATTTGCACAAGCCATCGACGAGTAACTGAGGTGTTACTTTGCGCAGCTCAAGCGGTGAGAGTGTTCGAAAGAATCTGAAACTTCAGCTTCTAACACATTTATTTCACACCCAGGGCAGGTAGTAAATGTTTGATTGAATACATGTGCCTTTTTATATTCGCGTACATTTAAACAAATACATATTTATTGTATGAGTACATTTGCGCGGACAATTACATGTATGTAGTTTTTATGTATTTACACAAGCACGTATAAAATATGAAACTCGCAGAAAACTTAGGATCCCCCCAAAAAATTGATCCAAAAAATTATTTATTCATGGATATGCATGTAATATTTCTGAAATTAATTTCATTCGTGTATCCTTGCTTCCGTAGTACTGGTCATATTTGCACTTTATAGAAATGATGATGTTGATTTCTGAAATTGGCTTTGAGTGGGATGACTACATTTAAAAGTATATTTATCAGTTACAAATCCTTAGGAACTTCCCATTTAAGTAAAATTTCATCCTGTTTTGATCTCATTAACATAAATTTCATGGGCATCTAAGAAACATCAGTTCTATGTCAAACAGTACCACAAAACAGTAAAAGTATCATTATAAGCTAGAAAGAACTTAATTCTCATTGAGAAAGTGTTGATAAAAAGTAGTGACAAAATTTCCAAAAGATAACAAGAAATTTCACCCTGCTATAGGAACTTGAAAACGTGAATATTCACGAATTTCCCTACTTGTAAGCACGCCCGAGACCTTCGAGTAGAGGAAGGACTCTTGGAATTTTGCCTTGCGGTGTAGGTTTCACTCATTTTGTTTTGATTTATTACCTTGATTTTACTGAAAAATAAGCGTTGTACTCGTGAAATGTGATGCGATATTTTATTCAATTTTATCCTCAGAAGCAATGATCAAAAGACGCCGTCCGCTCTTCTGTGCAAGCTGCGCCGCAGTAAAACAATTCCTCGTACTTTCATGCAAGTTTGAGCAAACATATTTGGATCTCTATTCGTACTACTCTCTGTGTGAGTTTAGTTAGAGCCTGTTGATATAAAGCCCGTAAAGTTGTTAAAATCTTTCTCACGAAATTGTGGACCGAACTTCATCAACGCTTTCGTTTCCATCAAGTTTCAATCGTAATAATTTCCGATTTGTCATTAGGGAACAAAATAAAACAGCACGTTGATTAAATCATCAGATTCCACATTTCTAGGAAAATTGTCCTATACATATATAAACAATAGGACAAAACGGTTAAAAACATATCTAAAACCCACAAACATTTACTAGGAAAAATACAAAGAAGATTTGTAAAACTAAGTGAATAAAAGTTTATAACACATTTCAAGAAATATGCATACATTAATACTTCGTTGCATAGCCATTATTATTAATTATGGCTTCGAGACGTTTAGAGCAGCAGTTCACTACAAGCCTTTTACAATTTTCGGGTATAATCTTATTTCATTCTTCAATGCAAATTTTTTTGAGTTCTGTGATGTTGTGGGGATTTCTCTTCTGAATCTTCAATTTCAATTCCCTCCACAAGCTTTCGATAGGATTCATGTCCGGGGATCGACTTGACCATTCTAAAATGTTTATCTTCTTCATCTTCAACCATTCTTGGTTTCGTTAGCAGTATATGCTTTGGATCGTTGTCTTGTTGAAAGGTCCAGCCACGTTTCAATTTTAACAAACGAGCTGAAGTAGGAGTTGCTTTCCTAATATTTCACGATATTGCCTGTCATTCATGGTTCCTTCAGTGATGTTAAGTTTACCTACCCCTGATGAGCTGAAAAATCCCCACACCATGATTGAGCCACCTCCAAACTTGACAGTGGGTATGGTGCACTTTGGTTTATACTCTTCATTTTGTTGCCTCCAAACAGGGTTTGTGCTGTTTCTCCCAAATGGTTTGATTTTGGTTTCATCTGACCACAGTACTGAGTTCCAAAACGCTGCTGGCTCGTTCAAATGGTCTTTGGCATACTTGAGCCTGGCCTTGACGTGACGTTTCTGGAGAAGAGGTGTCCTACGAGGGGTACGGGGCGAAGTCCTTCACGGCGTGGTGCCCTGCTGATCGTGTGTTTGCTGGTTTCGATTCCACATGCCTTAAGATCATCCTTTAGTTCTTCACGAGTAGTTTGAGGCCTCTGCACTACTGTTCGGGCCAATTTTCGAACAGCATGGTCGTTAATTTTCCATGAACGGCCAGTTCGAGGCTTACTGAGAGTCGTATTCCGGTATTTTCACTTACATATTGTGGCTCCAACCGAGGCTGTAGGAACATACAGTTGTGCGCATATCATCTGATATCCCAAACCTTCTTTATGGAGCTCTACAATACGTTCGCGAATGTCTTGGGTGATGTCTATTTTCTCACCCATGCTTACGACCTTTCAGAACGAGAGCTGCTGCACCAATGACACGTTATTAGAGATGAACACTGACGAAACTTCGGTTGCCAAATAGTAGAATATATTAGAACATTCTGAAATAATCCTACAACAATCATGATGTATAATATCGAGAAAAAAACTCGGATATTGTAAACTTTTATTCGCGTATTCATTATACACGCTCCTATATATTGTTCTACTAAATATTTGTGGGCTTTATATGTATTAGTATCCTTTTTATACTATTGTTTTATATAGTCCAATTTTCGTAATTGTACGTGGTATATAAATGTAGATCTGGCGATTTAATCAACGTGTTGTGTTATTTTGTCCTTGACTGCGCCTCTTCTTTTAACGTACCCTTCTCTTCAAAATTTTTCACCACATCACCGATATTATGCATCCATTTCGCCGCCTCGCATGCATGCCATTTACGCACGCCTAGCGTTACCGTGGCGACGATGTACACACACCTTACCGTCGTCAAGAACACTTTTTAAGGAGCTGATCGGAGATAAAATTTTCGCTACCCCGAAGAGATAACCACACATGTTTATGTATGGCTGCTGGTTGTAAAAGAGTTAAAATATAGTTTGAACATTTATTTAAACTTGAACACTTTTCAGTTGTTTGTTTGTTTGTTTTTTGTTTTTGCTTGAACACTCGCATGAATATACACACATCCACTCGTATGCGTTCATATGTACTGTATACATACATATTAAACTTATAATTTAGAAGTTGAATTTGAATGCACACATGGTTACGTGTACATATTTATGAGAATTGTGCACTGAGTCACAAAATATCTGAGTTTACATACATTTTTCGACGGTGACATGAATCTTCTACAGCCGCCCTTTGTGCGTATAATCATGCTGAGTTACCTCTTCGGGGCAGCAAAAATTTTGTCCCACGGCAGCGCCGTAAAAAGTGTCGTTGGCGACGGTAAGGCGTCCGTAAATCATCGTCACGGTGACGATAGGCAAGCATAAATATGCATGCGACGTAGCAAAACGACAGCATGAAAATCGATTTTGCGCCGAAAAAGCATGAGAGGGTCCTGAGGGGTTGTATAACTTCTTTAATCCCCTTCGAGTACTACAGGGACATGTCAGTCCCGGCTCAAAATTTCCCTCGTTATCGAATACTAACAAAAATTTCGACGCTAGGAAGCTAACGGGACTCTCGTGGAACATCAAGCTAGCTAAATATCGTACGTCTGGCAGACAAGAGCCCACTACTTGTTGACAGTTACGCTTAGAAAGCACGCGTCGCAGCTGGAGGATCATGGTAAATTTCTGTGACGCGTTTTAGCTGTTTTCTTCAATATCACATTAAATACAGTGATAAATTGATTATTTTTTGTTGCATAAACATCTATTCTACAGAATGATTAGAAGCTATCGCAGGTACATTAGCAGTGTCTTCAAATATAACAATTATACTGCATGGGACTGCAGTGACCCGTCAGTCCTTAGGGATGAGGGTCCTGACATGCGCATCATGAGCATTACTCTATATTACTCTATAATATTATATATTTCAAGGACTTAACAGTTGCATTTGTACACAAATATCTTAGTGATGAAACATACATCAAAAGAAGTGATGAGAAATTCCGATAATATGGTCATACTATTTTCTGTAAAGTACTGGCGGGACACTTCAGTCCCATTTCATAAAAATTTTTAAATATTACATTTTCATTTTGAAACTTTTTTCTTGCCTTAATTGGATGAAAAAGCTACGTTACACAAAGTTTGAACAGATTTAGACAACTATTTCTATATGCCGGACTCAAAGGGTTAAAATCAGGATAAAAGGATCATTCAGAAGGGCATTGAGCAGAAGAATTTAAGCCTTTTTGGATGAGATCTTTTTGTCGACAAAAAATATAAAAGGAGATGGAAAAACCTTTTATTTCCAATAAAGCTGGTACACAAAGTGTAAAACAACCAATTGGATTGTGAACATTACTCCACATAAAGGTCTAGAATTGATGAAAAAACCGTAAGAAGTAGACAATAGATAGATTTTTTAAATTAATAATTAAGATAGGATAAGAATAGACAAGAAAAATAGTTTATTTCCATAAAGTCGAAGCATGAAATGTTGGGCATTGGTTTTTAAAATGCATTATCTGGATACGTATGGGTATCGTAATGCCCATGTCAAATGTCGAAACAAAAATGATTTAGAGAAAAGCACAAAAAATGCGCTCCTTTCGTTGCGTTAATCTGATTTTGACAATGCATATAAATATATGTAACTAAGAAAATATAATCCTAGTGACGAATAGTTCGAAACACTCTCGTTTGTGCGCACTTATATTGAAATATGGGCAAACGAACATAGGAACTAGTGATAAGAAGGATTGATTTTAAAAGTAAAATGAGCAGATTTAAATTATTTTGCGTCTAAGACTATGAGATCGACATTCGGGACACGGGACAATTTTCCATTCTTACGTATCAACTAGCATGCTAAAATAATGAGCTCGGGAAGAATAAAATATGTTACCCCAACACATTTATGATATTTATTACCTACGCTGATAATACTGACACAAAAAAGTTCACCGGAGTCAAAGACATGAGAAGGATTGTTGTACAATGTTAATCATAACAAATGCAGCATAGCTGGAACAGTTCGAAAAGTTAACTATCTAAAATAGTGTTGTCATAAGATATTCACGAGAGTAAGAAACAAAAAATTGCCACACAAGACTAACAAGAGCATTGTAGGAGATGAATAAGAGAATAAAACAAAGATGTTCAATGAAGTTGTTACATAGGATGAATTACGTCGTATTGTAAAATGTTTTAATATGAGCAAAATATGCATGAGAAAGAAAACAATTCTTATCTCACATATTGTACTCTAGATTTAAAAAGACTCATTAATACTAATCGCTAATAAAAGCTGTCAAACTTTGACATAGAAGGCGAATGAGGACATAGTTTTTATTCTCTGTGACAAACACACGATAAAAATGCTTAGTGATTCTGCTATAGCAAACGATGTTGCTAAATAAGTGAGCGAAAATAAACCATTGTACACATAAACAAGAAAGTAAATAAATTGGTCACTCAGAAATTTGAAACTTACTTTTCGTGCATACTTAAAGAAAAATGAACAATGGTATATTTTAAAAAATGAAATATTTCAGTACATTAGATTTTTGAAATATCTTGCTTTAAAAGTTCTTTGACCTACTTGACAAAAATGCCGCAAAAAGTGTTCAGTTTTCTTTGACCGTGGTTGAATCAACAAAGAGCAAAAGAATAAAAAGAACTCTCTTTGTTAGTTTTTAGCTTAGAAAAATTCAACGTTCAACAGGCAGACGGAAAACAAAAACTTGAGATGTTGAGACAGGAATTCCTAGAAATACATGTAAAGCTCTCATGTATAGGTACAGGAGCTTGCACAATAATGACACGTTGTTGAAAGTAAGGTTAACGGAAATAAATAGTGTGATTGTGAAACAAAAAATTTACTGTTCAGTAATTTGCCTTCGGGAACACGGCGTGCGCTATAATCGGAGTAAATCTGTTATCGCTTGAAAAGTTTCAAAAATCTTGGCTAAACAACAGCAGTGAAATTGTTTTCGAGTAATGAAAAGTAGGTTAACGTAACTTACACGCGTATTGTGCTGGCGCGTCTCAAGCAAATAAACAAACATTTATGCACAAAGAAACTTCTTTGCTTGGACATAATGTAATGTTGGAGAATGAGTACAGGTATAGCGTCCAGCTGGCTTTTCTCATACGTAATGTAACCGAACCTCTTTGTGGCAACACAAGTGAAAAACCCAGACTTAACTGGCGCATTATTCAGTGTTCACAGACCTCACGGATAAATACAAATTCTGTTATATTTTATATTCTGTTTTCTTCTATTTTAAATACAAAGATTCCAAGTGTTTATCAGACAGCTACATAGGGTGACGTCTGTTGTCATGACGCCTGATGCTCAAGTAATGAAAGAGAATTGTACGAGCTATAACTGGAATGAAATACTGTGTAAGAAAAACTATTTGTGGTCAACTGAAGAGTTTCTGAAGGCGGGTATTCCAATAGAAGGCTATTTTTAGGTAAAATTCAACGGTCGCGTTTTGAAACTCATTACTTTTCATTCTGTTTTATTTAATGTTGATTCAGGTATACTGAATAAAGCCATCAGTTATATCTTTACACACGTTAGTCTTTGTTGGTACCTTGTTATGCATAAACTTCAAGTATTTGAAGTCAAATTTTTCAATTAACCAAAGAGGAAAAGTCTTTGACATCTTATTTATGCTTCGAAATTTGAGCTTATTACTAAAATATCCTAGACTAACTCACAATACTTGGTCAGTATTAGTAAGGCATATTTCTGAAATTAGTTGTATGGACTAGAAAATTTTCCATTATTCATGACTTCTTGAACAGATACTCTTCTCTTCCAACAGCTCGGTTAGTATGGTTAGTAGTAGCGATAGAAGTTAATGTCACAGTAGTCAAAATTGTTTTTTTATGGTGTAATACATGGTAAGGGATGAGTTCTTCTTCAGGTGCCTTTACACAACCAGTTTCTTACACAAATACGCAAGTCCTTGAAACTGGAGTTTTAATTTTGAATTTTTTCACGCTCGCTGCCGTTCATGGAAAATTTAGAATGAGCTGTAAACGGATGCAGAGCTCTTTTGACTTCTCCAACTCTTCTTCAAAGAACGAAGTCTCCGAAGAATCGATGGAACGCTGGCTGTCAACCCATGGAAAATCAGAGGGGTAACAATTCCTCGTAAAATATTCTTCTAACCTACATACGTCATTTTCTTGACATGAAAGCTTTACAAACAGCGCTCAAAAATTGTGATTCTTAGAAAAATATTGGAATTGACTCATCTACTAAAATATATTGCAACACAGCAAAATGAAATAATATTGAATGGCTCACCATGAAAGTACATGGTTAAAAATTATTAACCTAGTGTCGCAAATCCAGCCTTGCTCCTTACCAAAGTCCCGTGCAAGACAACCCATATCTTGCATACTTAGGGACTGGGTCTGCTTTTATAACAAACTGGCCTAAAAAGTAAGAACGCTGACTATTTATGACAAGCGGGGCAATGGTGGGAGTGCTTCACTTTCCTGGCGACCTTAATAACCTTGGACATGAATAAAAATGTTCGTTTGTCTTTACGAGCGAATCCGAAGCCTCAGCTACGGATCCGAGCGAAGTTGAGGAGGGGCCTTCACGGGTTGCTTCCTCAGATGACAACGAGAAGTGGTCCGGGGCGCATGTCTACAATGTGCTCTGAACTATACCGGCCCCGCTTCAGGGGCGCTTAATCCTTGACAGCCGGCTTTTTGTGAAGAAATGTTCACCGGAACATCATCTTCGAAACTCTTTGTGTCGAGGTGAGCATTCTCTTCTATTGTCCTACTTGTCATAAAGTTTTTGTTATCGCAGCGTGTACTGCCCCGTTCCGGGTGTCAGCTAAAGACTATGTTTCCTGTGCCAGTTAGTTCTGGAAGTTTCTCGCCGCAGAAGCGGGTTGGCGAGACACTAGGACAACTGATATGAGATGAGACTATTAGCAAAAAATATCGTCGATTGCATATGCGAGTATTTCTAATCTTTTTACTTGTAGTGAAAACTTTTCCTTGTCAGATATTTCGAAATCATTGCTGTTTAATGTGCGGTTGAACTGATCATATGTCTCGATAACCAAATAAGGGATTTGTTGCCCGTCCGATTATTCAACAGCGGTCATCGCCCTACAAATCCCCTTACCGTACATTTACGCAGCACAGCACGCTCAAAAAACTGGATCTGAATCATTATGGAAAGTTCGTTTTTTTTTAATGGGATAACGACGGAAGGGTGTTTGCCATCATATAGTTTTCGGTGCTGAGCCGATGTTTATTTTCATTTTTACTTATTTAAATTAGAAATATAAAAGCATGCGGAGAAAAAGTAATTTCCAAATCCCATACATGCGAAATTTCAATGAGTTCTGAAAATTGAACCTTCCTAGAACAGCGTCACTTTGCTAACAGATGAAATATGCCAAGTGCTGGAGGGTAACGCAAAACAATCTTTTTGGCTAAGGCGTTTTTTGCGTCATGTTCTAACTCCCAAAGGTGAAGGTTCTAATACTATTAATATTTCATTATTTGACTTCTTGAAACAAAATATTTTTTATGCCTGTACATGTGTGTTGCACATATTTTCATGGATGTACGATCTAGATCTTGTGTCCACAGCAAGAGTGTGCAGCTGCTTCCCTAGGTAAACTTACCATGCATTTTGTTACAGAATGACTGATTAGGGCCTCGAATGCCAAGCAAAGTAGGATCTTGTTCCGACGTTGAAATCTGTTCCATGTTGGACCTCCAATACCAATTGTACTTTTTGTTAACTTGTACAGCAATTTACCTCACCTACGGCATAGGAGGATATGACCGTCGTCAGTTCGATGTCGTTTACATGCGATAATTGTCTTGCCTGGCAATGCGAGAACACTGTGATTAATAAGTTATTTTTGCGTGACTTCTTGTAGATTTACGTGACACTGTTCAAACAACAGGGTTATGAACATTTCAGTGCAGGAATTTTAACGAACCGTAGTAACATTAAAAATATTAGTTTAAGTCCCTCTCTTCCAAGTTTCATAGGCTCCTCAAAACTCCTACCTCATGTAATCATATATTATCTACAGTTGACCAAAACCCTTACCTCATGTAATCATATATTATCTACAGTTGACCAAAACCCTTACCTCATGTAATCATCAATTGTTTACAACTGACCATTTTTACAAACCTATCTTAATTGCTCTCAGTAATCTATTCTGCTCGTGTTGATGAGCTCTACTTTTCACTCATTGAGAATCCATAGCTCATAACCTTTTTTATTTTGAAGCAGAGCAGCACCATCCGCATAGCTTTGAGGGTCACTGGTTTTTTGCCCGTTGGCAAAGGCGTCCACCGGCGGGGCTGGGTGGTGCGCTGGAGAATGAAGGCACTTGCGCAGCCCTGGGGGTCTTGGCAGCTCTCACTTGCCAGCCGCCGGAGCATAATTTCTTCCGCTTGCACTAGTGCGGCCCGCTTGAGGCGCTCGGGTTTTTATCCTTGGATTTTCTCCCTGGCCGGCCGGCTAAACTAAACCTATAAAACTATATACGGAGTTAGGAAGTCATTTGCATATTTGAGGGGGTTGAATCTTACACGGGAAGAGGATCTTTGCGGAACTTAAAAGTCTTAAATGATTTAAATGAAAATAGAAATTCAATTCATTAGCAAATGGTTTCGATCTAGTTGACTCAAGTCTATAATTTTTTAAACGACCACCTTTATAACCTCATAAATGCCTTCAACCTAATTCATGAGTTGGAATAAGGATAATGTAGCATCCTCCTCAAGTTATTTTTCAAACTATTCATCTAAGTGAATGATTGGTTTTAAGCATGAAAAGTTGTTCATTTCTATCATTTTTTCGGCAGCACAATTATACAAGAAATTATTAAAATCAGACACAGAAAAGACTGAGACGATACAAAGAAACATAAGGAACCAGTCTACTTTACAACTAGCATAAAAAGAAAGAAAAAGAAATTTAAATTAAAAGTTTAATTTGACAACTACCGTGAAGAAGCAGCCTGACGGCTGGAATGAAATGCAAATAAATGAACCACTTACCAAAAGAAACTTTTCCTCGTTCCTCGATTCGACCTGCTCCATACCAAAATCATTTTGCCAAGATCATTGATCATAAAGTCAGACCATATTAACTTACCAGTCAATTAAAAGTTGGACCCAGGAGGTCCAATTCCGAAAGTGTGACTCACCTAAAATGTCAGAATTAAAATGTGCCATTCATTTATTTTGAAACAAGTATAATGTACACAATATACTTCATCTGATCACAAACAGTTGGCGTAAACGACTTCAATTGTCGGTCAGAAACATGTGGTGCATGAAACATAGTTCTTTCATCTGGGAACGGTAGTCTTCCTGTTTCTGGCTGGAATCATTCATCTATACCGATATATCGGACGAACTTTCTTAGGCTTTTTGACTAAATTCTGCCAAGGGTGTTTCTTACCATACCGAATGTTGTTACATGTTTGATGGCTCCACGTTCTAGGTGAAGATCTTTGGATCTTTCTGTATTAATGCTCGTAAGATATTTGTTAGTTTTCTGTTTTGTTTCGCTTGCACATAATTTTCCTCGTTATTTTCTTTATTTATTCGCTGCAGGAAATCTTTAAAATCTCTTCGAACGTCCTTTTGTAGACACTGTCGACCTTTTATTCATCAAAGAATTTTGAACGAAAACAATGAAATCGTTATCTTCATCTTACTCTAAAGAAAGTTTTATCAGACTCACAAAACAAGTTATCTTAAAAATACTAACACCCGAAATGATTTTTCAGCCTATGTCTCGGCTGTTTCCATCCAGAGGGAACAAGTTATAAGCAAAACATGTCAACTCGTTAAAGTCCAATTACGTCGCATTATGCCTTGCGGTTGTTTCAAACTTGAAAATGAAAAGCTGAAAAGATTTAATCTGCATCAATATATTCGCTTTTAATTTAATAAATGCATGGTAATCATGAGGGTACTATGCAGTTACGCACAAGTATAAACTTTCACTAAGCAAACCATGAAACAATTTCTTGTAACAAAGGCGCGATACAGATAGGCAATGTTCAATTTCTGGCTTTTATCGACAATTCCGTGAGAAATTTGATTTTTCCGTTACATTGAAGCTAGACTTTTTAGAATACGTTTTATATTGTGAATTTTCGTTTCAACTAAATTCGGCATAACATAGGCAAAAATTTTTGTTATAATATAGTCATCTTTTAACGAATCCGAAAATTCTGAGCTTAACACAATGTCCATTGTATTCTGGCCAAACACGAAGACTCCTCTTCAGAGCTGTAGCAAATTCAGTGGATTTCATGCAGCTCGAAAAAATTTTCATCTGTGAGGTTAAATAGCATTTCAAAAATAGCGCATGAGCTACCGGTTTCACGAATTTAACTATCATAAATCAAGCAGAGTTCGGCGTCTAATTGCGAAGGATATTACGATAAACTAAAGGCAGGTTTGTCAGAGAGCGGAGGAGTAACAAAGGTAAAGTAAGAAATCCCCTGAGGAGGTTGGGCCTTTTCCACACATGTCAATTCATACATAAAGCAAAATTTTAACAGAATCAAAGTCATGTCTAAATTTGGGTATATCGTGAAGCCAATTAAGAAAATATGAGTTAAAGGTCAAATAAATTATAATTTTTCAGACGTCAATATCTTCCCAAACTCTCAAATGTAAATTAGTGTAATGAATTTCTAATTTTAACTCTACAACATCCAACTCAATTCTAAAATTCAATTTATGGGTTAAAGAAGATATGATCGCCCAGATTCAGTAGTTACAGCGGAATAAGTTGGCGAGCGTTTAGCCAGTTTTGAGTTTATAAGACAGAATATTTTTGTCCTAAATGGGTCAATGAACTTTTTTCTATGACCTATTTCCCTTCAATAATGACCTAATTTATGGCATAATTTTCCGGGTAAAAAATTGTCCTCTTTTAGATCTAGGCTTGGTATTCATGCAAATTAGGGGCAAGTCCACTCAGCTAGATTCGCCCTGTGTTTGTATGGACAATTCTCCGACATGGACTCGTGAAAATCTCTGAGCTAAATTTCCAATTCAAACGACAAAATTCAGGCAAAAACAAATGGACCACCGAGGAATAAAAGTGCAACACTGATATTCAATGCACGATACTGCGTGATATCTGAACTGAATGCGTAAGGAATCTTTCATGACAAACGCACTGTCCTCCCAGGAGGGTTGGCGCGTTGCTGCAAATGCGAAGTATACAAATATTTTACGTCACGCGAAAATTCGCAAACAGCTGCAAGATTTCACCAAATTCAATGAAAAGAAATAATTTCCGCTGCAAAATAGTGTCAGTCTCCAAATTAAATTGAATTTACATCCTCTCACAACGTCAATTTAGATTTGGTGTACAATATTTTGTCAGTAAAGATTTGAAGTCAGATGTTTCGAGCAAAATTTCAAGGCCATCAGATGAATAGTTCATCAGATGTAAAGAAGCCAACAATAGAGAGATTGTTCTGCTGCCACATACGAACCACCAAAACTCTAACCGATGATTTTAGGTACCTCAAAATCCACAATTTTTTCTGACACAAAATGAAATTCACCAGATTGACGATTTAGTGAACATATTTCCTATACAATGAAATAGCAAACAGAAAATCTTCTGTCGAATATTATTAATATTCCACATTTCTAGGTCAGGCTCGAGCACACTTAATGTCAAACTAGGTTTTACCAGTAATCTTTATTCGTACTTTCGTAGTTTTAATCGTTTTTTTCTGTTTACTCTACTGTGCAGCACAAAAAGGTTAATAAAACGCAATCGAGTCGTTCTATGAGACGCAGGTATTTTTCAAAACAGACGCTCTAAAGAAACGTCAGGGCTGACAAAAGATAGTTACTACATTTATGCAACCGAATAAACCAACGACTCCTAGAAGAGCACAACTGTTCCGTTGGGCTCTGGACTCTGCTGGTTTACGTTTGCTGAGCTTGATTGATGAATTTCTCTTCCAGGAAGTCGATCGCTCCCGTCAGAAATTGATAAATTGAGACCCAGTGGATGACGGGCCCATATATATCAATCGCTTGCCCACACTCATGTGAGTTCCATGTCACTTTTCTCTTTCAGATCTCCTTTCACACGATACATCAGACAATTAATTTTTCAGCTGCGTCATGCCCACCTTTTACTCCTCTCTGAGTTCACTTTCTGTGAAAAACAAAAGTCATTCATTCTTTTCATCAGTCCTAACCCCTCTTACTATTTTGCCTTCTTTTGATCAGACAAATCGCAATTTAATCAACAATTGAGGCTGCTCTCATCAAGTTACTTCCTCTTTTCTCACTATCTCAACCAATTTCGTTTGATATACACTTCCCAGTGATTCTCTCAGTGAACGAGTTGGGTACTCGCACTAATACACAGAACTGGAAGAGCAAACTGCCAAACAACTTTGTTTCGCACTTATGCCCGGGTCTGGGTACTGTTAGAACGTTCTAAATAATTCCCATACGTTCAGTACACCTCAGTTTTGACGTCACTTCACCCTATATCCTATGAACATGGGAGACATGCGGCCTATGGTTTTAAAAATTTCTCCTTCGTCTGGATATAATCTCAAAATTCTCGAACCCAGATTACCTCATAACTTCATACTTATTAATATCTATTCGAAAATCTGTCTCTTGGTTACCCTCCCCAACTCAGCCATAAGCGTCAGGAATTAACACGTTGTTTCACCAGGCGGGAAGTTACTTTGCTAATACGCCCCTCATAATGATTCTCCATTATCGTAATTTTTTTACATGAAAATCGACTTGCGCTAATTTATCTGCCTCTACAGCTCCCCGAATCACAACCTGAACTAATTTATCGTTTTGAAATGCGCCCTGCTATTCGCTTAACAACTTTGTACCAAATGCTGCTGTCATCCAGCCAGTTTATACGCACCGGAAAGCGTTTAGCCAAAATTGCCAACCTCTCTCAAATGCTGTCTCATGATACATGAAAACCGAGCTACAACTTTTCTTAAAAAATTGAAAAGGGCTTCTCATTGAATGCTGTTTCCCTATCACACTCTCCACAGCAGTTCAGACTCCACCTTTTATGATAAACGGGTTGGCGTGTGTGCTGCTTGCCAAGAGGTTGCACAAGAGGCTGAGCACAAATCAATCTGCACTTACTTCTGCTTCTCTTTATTTCGCTATTCGAGGGATGAGAAATCACACAAGTATTTAACTAACTGATCCAAAGCAAAAATGGATCACCCATAGCAACAACTCCAACGCCATTGCATTACCTTCCTCTTTAAAAAAACGCTCCGGCAATCTTACTCTTCAGTTTCTGTTCCAGATAGCCACCTCCATTTTATATCTCTAGTTCTTTTTCCCTCTTAAGTACCAGAGCTCAAAAGCACCTGGATGATTGTTTCCCAAGCTACCATTACTGCTTCTCTATCATCCCTCTAATTCGGGAACTCTCTTTAATAGATTCATCTCATTCAGATGATTTCACCTCCTTATATCAACTTCCCATTAACATCCTTTATAATGTACTCTTCATGTGAATCGTTCTCTTTCATTCTTCTAGCTTCTTTTGCGAAAGTTATTTGGTCTTTGAAATTTTCTCTTTCACGCTCAGAAAATTTGAAATTAGACACTGGGTCGTCAAACATGAAGGCACGGAAAATTGAAATGTAGAATAATTTTTGAAATTGTGTTCGCGTTGTCCACGAATTAAATTGACTTTCCGATTCCTGGAGGCATTCTGTTTTTTAGAGCCCATGCCGAAAATGTGCCATTTTTGTTTAATGGGAAATATGGGTGCTCACATTTCATTAATAGATTATGGCTCTTCAGTGGCTTCAGCTAGCAAACGATGCTTTTACAGTCGGCATAGTGACTCACTGTCGACTTTTTTCGAGCACACCATTAAATGTCTACCTAGTTATTCACTCCAGAACCTTTGTCGGACCTCGCCTCCACACAATCATCAGAACATCTTCAACCTTCACCAGCATCACACTAGCAGTGTTATTCACTAATTTTTGCACGAAAGCCACTTCGGCGCATTGATTGAGAGAGCCGAAGCTACTGCGAGTTAGCGTATATTATTTAAATTATAAATTAATAAATTAATTTATATTTTTCGAGAGCCCCACAATGAATACCACAGCGCTAGCATCTGACCCTCCGACATCTCATCTACCGTCACGGCATAGTTCGGCCGTCTGACGTCTTGGGAAGCATTCGTGCCTTGTTGGGCGCAAGTTTCCAGAATGAGAGGACTATATGCACCTTAGGAGCGCGAGTACTCGCCTGCCTGTAACCATCACCTCACCACCGCGAGGAGGCACTTCACTTCACGAAAAGAAAACAGTTTATTTCCAATAGAGATGGTACAAAATTACCATCATTGGTTTTTAAAACATCTTAA
>JACJUY010013939.1:0-18664 GCA_014220935.1 Platorchestia sp. MABIK | reverse complement strand
CCGTTCAGGGTGTCAGCTAAAGACTATGTTTCCTGTGCCAGTTAGTTCTGGAAGTTTCTCGCCGCAGGTTGGCGAGACAATATATATGTGTTTATATATGCTTTATAATAAAAATGTGAAATGACGTGTTAGGTAGTGTTACAAGTTGAGAGTGAAAAAAGCCGGTCTCTATGGTTCATATGCTAGCTGCTGGTCCAATGCACACAGGTATATGGCTATATGTGTACATCCATACCCATATACCTGTACGTACACACTACGCACATACATACATACATACATACACACATATATAAGAAAGTATGTTTGGTAGTACCAGCTCATAGGCTATCAAATTAAAATACTTTCGCACACTACAAAACTTTTGTGTAATGCGTTGAATTATAGGACAATGAGCAAAAGAGATTCGTAAATACTTATTCAGAATGTTCTGTAGCTGAAAATAACTATGCAAATGGGATTATTGAGCAATGGAGATATTTAGCAAATCGGATTCGTAAATACTTATTCAGTATGTTCTGTAGCTAAGAATTATTGTTGAGACGCAAGATGATGAGCGATTTTGCTTTTAAATTCTCTCTGTTTGAGGGACTTTGATCCCTGTCGAAATTTGTTCCACAGTAAAGCGCCTTAAATTGACAGTGCCTTATAGCCAATGTCAGATGAACGATAGTCGACTAATACATTATTGTTTCTGTTCAGTACATTGAACATAATTACACTACATTGAATATCACGACATTGAACATCATCATTAAACATCATTAAAATATTTCTTCGTTTAATGTAATGATCTCAAACGTGAAATGTAACAATTTTATTTGACGTATGATTTTTTCTGTGCATGCTTGTTCCTCGTTTTGATAACGCTAATATCACTGGTTGAAGAAGTTCGATAATTATAATTTGTCATGTAAGTGGAATGGCTTAAAAATTAGCGGTGGCGCAAAATGCGATTTATCGACAAAATCAGCCGACCATTGAGGGCGTTGAAAAACCTCATCCCTGCCTCCTCAGGAAGCGTATGAGAGTTTATCATGCATGTAGGCGTGAAAAGTGAGTTGATGCTTAATTTGAACCAAATTTGAAGTTCTTAGGTACAATAGTTCAGAAATTAGAATCATCGCAGAATGAGACTCATCGAGAAAATCGGCCGACGATTGAGGGGCCACGGATATCTCACTCCCTACCCCTCACGGAGGCGTAAGAAATTTTTAACGTACATAAAAATATTGTACTCGTCACGAGCATCAATTTGGTACTAATTTCAAGATTGTACGTCTTATAGTTCAGAAATTACTCTCCGCCGTAAGCCGCACCGGCAAATGCCGCACAGGCAGACCGCAATCATGAAGCGCTGTCTCAAAGTGACGAGTAACAAACCCGTCCACCGCTGAGCTGAAAATGAGATTCATAGAGAAAATCGGCCGACTAATTGGGTGGTAGGAATACCTCTATCCCTGCGCTTCGAGGAAACGTATAAGAATTTTATTATACATGTCGGCCTGGAGAATGATTTGACGTTTAAATTGGAATCAATTGAAAGTTTGTAGGTGCAATAATTTAGAATCTAGAATCAGCTCAAAATGATGCTAATCGAGAAAATAGGCCTACCATTGAGGGGGTAAGGAAACCTCTATGCCTGCGCTTCGAGCAAGCGCATATGAGTTTTATTGTACATCTCGGCCTCGAAAATGATTTTATGTTTAAATTGGAACCAATTTGACGCTTGTAGGTGCAATGGTTTAGAAACTAAAATCAGCTTAAAATGAGACTTGTCAGGAAAATTGGCCAACGATTGATGGGTAGGGGAACCTCGTTACCTGCCTCCCACGGGGGCGTAAGAAACTTTTAACTTACATAGAAATGTTGTACTCGTCACGAGCATCAATTTGGTACTAATTTCATGATTGTAAGTATGATAGTTTAGAAACTACTCTATTTGTCGGGGTAATTCAGATGTTCTTTCGAATGTTCTCAGATCGGTACCCAAAAATGGCTAGCCAGTTTTTCAATGAATTTATACTGAGAAAAAATTCGAAAATCATTAGCCAATTCAATATGAGTTAATCATCAAAAAATTATATTTATATAGGCCTCATATTCCATCAAATCTCAAAAACTTTATTGGACATTTCATTACAGTATCACATGTAGAAAATTATGCAATTATACATGTACATTGCGAGAGCCTAACTGTAAAAATGTCCTACAATACTTCATTTACCCATGGACAACAAACTGTTTAAAAAATCTGAATGATTAAAGAATAAGTTGCAGTTTAAGGGGACGGTCTAGGTGGAAGTCAGACGAATTGTCGAATTTCTTCGATTTAAATGCATCTTATAGAGGATTTTCTTGCGCTTCCATTGGTACCGCTTGCTCGCGTTTTCTCCGATTGGTACGCCCCCCAGAACGGGTAGAGCGAAGGGGGGGCGTGACCTTGACGCAGGGCGACCCCTCCCACCCCTTATTATAAGGGGTCAATTGGGCGTGTTTCTTTGCGGCAATGGTAATAGAGTTGATTCATGGGCTACTAATAGTACTTTCATATTCGAAGGAAACATTCTAAAGCTGAGTAATAATTTCTGACGATTTAAGAATCCAGCTGTTCTGTGTAAACATGCTTTCATTCATAGCTCGACGACAGCCGCAGTATCATAGCTACGGCTAAAGCGAGCACACCAATCATAAGGGCTTAAAAAGAGCTACAAGACAGAGGAGTAGATTAAAAAAACACATTTTTATCAAAAAAGAAAAAATGTTTAGAAAAATGGATGTTTTGAACACTTACACTTATTGGCTTTTCATGTAGATTTTCTCCCAGAGTTCTAAAGCTACAGCAATGGCAAATATATCAATCGAAAGGACTAAAAACGCGCAACAAAATATCAAGAGTATATTGTAAAAAAACACTTTGTTTTAAATTTAAAAAGAAAAACAAAATTTATTTTGAGTGAGAAAAATTCGTTTTCTGGAAACTTGCTAATTGGTTTCTTCAAATGTATCATCTTCCACAATTTTAGGAGTACTAGAGTACGATACATACCATTCGATAGGGTTTAGCAAGCTCTATCTATAAGGTACATAAGTTTTTAAAACCTTTTATTATGTTGAAAATTACTGGACATGAAAAAAAGGAAAAAGGAAAAAAAGTTACGTTTTTTCAAAAAATTCCCTAAACTTCATGAATAAAGTTATCAAAATTCATATTCCTTATGGTTATATTGATATATAAGCTATATAAAAACGAATTTCCGGTTCTGTAACTTCAAAATTGTACAAGTAGATAGAATTTTAAAAAACTCCTATTTTTTCGTATATAAAAAAAATCGATTGAGATACAAAAAAAACCACCTCAATAATAAAATAATCGTTGCAGAATTTCACACCTACTGTGGAAGTTTCAGAGAAATCCATCGGTAAATTACGGACTTTTTTGCTTAGGTAGACCGTCTCTTTTTAGTCGTGTCAACAATTATTTATGTTTAGTGTTTTTTCAAAGTAGAATCCGAATTTAAATCCATTTTGGTCGGCGGCCCCTGGTTCAAAGTCAGAAAACAGAAGTAGGGTAAACATTTCTAGAACTTACAGCAGGTTTTTGAGTGGAATAGAACCTAACCTAACATAATAACTTGACCTAAGGAATTTTTTCCTATTTATGCTTTTCTATTTAATCCCCTATTTCTATTTTATCCCCTATTTCTGTTTTTTTCCCTGTAACTTGACCTTAAAATCTACGGGCCGCCGATCAAAACGGATTTCAAATTCGGATTCTAAATCGAAAAATACATTATTTCTAAAAATAAGAAAATTTTTTCCGACACGACCTTAAACTGCAACAATCCCAATCTAAATATCTCATCGAAATTAGAAATCTTAAAGCTTTAACAACAAAATTAAAACCATTCATGGAAGACATGATTCATTTCATCCCTGAATTTTAGCAACTTCTTTTTAATCCTGCCTGCTGCTACTGGCCTGTCAAACTAACTTGCTTCACCAAAGTTTTTTACCATATTCTGCAGCGCATTCTTGAGAAATACAAAAAAAAGTGAGCAAGTCATACTGTAGCTAAAAGTTTCTACTTCAAATTTCTACTACATATAGTTTCTACATCAAAAGTTCACCTGAATACCAAATTCATGTGCTTTTTCTAAGTAGGCCCTATAAAGCAACAAAATTGTGATAAATTATAGTATGATAGATATGCAGAATAGATGCAATAGTGCTAGATCATCCAATTTCAAAATTTACATTGAAGAGTAAAAACATGCTTCATGGATAGAATTTCCCTGTTTTTTGCTTTTTCATCGTAATTTTATTCGCAAGATAAAGATAGGCTAGAACAATTTAAAAAATATCAGACTATGAAAGCAAAATGAGCATCCATCAGGTTAATACCCTTCACTGCATGGTGTGTTGAATATGACGCATACAGAATTTTACTGTATAAAGAAAGAATTAATTCACACACGTGCATTTCTACGGTCTGTACCGCAAATTATCCAAAAAATGAACTTGTAGGATAAGTGTTCGATACAACCCTCAGGCGGTAGAGTTCATTTTGGACACAATTACTGATGAGTTTTATCTCAAATTTCCAAAAATAATTAATTCCACGAAGGGTTAACTATACCTGAGTGTTCGGACTTTGGAGTGCCGATTTTTGACAACTTTTAATTGGCGTGAAGCCAGGAACACTTTTTTGAAACACTGATTTTCCCCTAGAAATCTAGGGTGATTTTTAAACTGTGGCTCATAGGAACTTTACTTAGGTCTCAAAATGAAGCCCATTCAATTCTATATTTGTTCATGTATTACAGAATTTTTTGTTCACCCAGAAAGGGAAGAAAATGTAGCGCCCTTATCCCCTCAATATCCCAATCCCCTTTTTTAAATTTATATCCAAACAGTCATTTTGAGACCTGATTGAAGTTGTGATTTGAAAACAGTGGCATGTAGGAACTTTGTCTCAAACGGGGCATGTAGGAATTTAGTTTCAAACTACTTATTTTTTCTTTTTTTACTTTTTTAGAGTTCGGTGCGTCACCCGATGCTGGTATTGGCACCCACATTGTATATGAGGCCTTTTCTCGAATTGCTTCAAGTGGAGCCAAAGGGATTAGTCTTCCTCAAATAGTTCACTATCAGGTGTGGTGAGATTGCCTTGGTGTCGATACCGCCGTGCAGTCGACGGGGGGGTTCGAAGGAAAAACGGGCTGTCTTCTTTGCTGCTACCTTTTCCGGGGAGCTTGCTTTTTCGCGCAGCGTGTGGGAAAATTTCCCCACAGATTCATTCGTGGTGTACTTTGTACTATTAACGTAAACTGCTGGTGCTGCTGGGCAGGTGAGGTCGTGCAGCAGCAGCAGCGCATATGAAGGGGTTGGGTTCAGGTAAACAGGTAGACAGGCTGTTTTGTGTCGGGCTCAGGCTGCGTCTCGGTCGGAGTCACCTGTTACGTCAGCACGTCGGGAGCACGCTCGGCTCGTGGCGTGGAGTTTGGCGACGGTAGCAGGCCTAACGCTTCCAACCCTTCTTCCTGCATGCTCAATAAGTCCAATGCATGGTTGTGTGTGTGAATGTGTAAAATTTAGGTTCTTTCTCATTAAATAATTGCATGAGTGAGGCGCGTTGCAAACCGCAATTTACTTTCCTCTAAAAGGCGGGTGCGCTGCTCTAAAAGTGGGGCAACTTTACCCTATCGCAGTGCACCACCGTCTCTATTAAACTACTAAACCATTGAAATATAAACTACTTTTAACTACTATTACTTATTTTCTTTTAAACTACCATTGAGCTTCTGCCTTTTCTTATTACTATTAAACTGCACTGCGACTCCGATATCGCCTATACTCCCATCGTCTAATAGTCGCTCCGCGCACTGAAGCATAAAATTCTTCAGTTTTTTTTTCGTGTTCCTAATATATGTCGATTACTTGAACTAAATCATTGTACACATTTACCAGGGTGGTAGACTTTGTTCTTACCCTGTACCTATCTTTTCAGTATCTCCAGCTGGCGCTGCGGCTCACTTTGTGCTTCTAAACCTAAATAGTGTATTTGGCCATCTTGTGGGACAGCAGTAGCCCAATCTAGGTAAATAACTCCGATAGTTAACTGCTATACTCATTCTAACTCTTTGAATAGCTCTGCTCAATAACATTTCTTTTTTTAAGTATATTTGTGTACATTTCTTCATTTTTATATACAGCTGAGGAGACTGGAGGCGTTGGTCGAGGTTTGGCTGCTCTTGCCCTGGTTGTAACACTGGTGCCGTGCCGGCTTCAGTCGAGTATCGTCAGTTTAGCGCGAACGGTTCTACTGTCATCCTGAAGTGCTAGGGATAAGCTGGCACATTGAAGTTCCGTTGGTGCATCGTGTCGTCCGTATTTGCTGGCGCTGTTTGCCCTGAAGCCGAGAGCTCCACCCGAGTCTTCTTTCCTGCGCCTGTAGACCGTCATAGCCTGACACCCCAATTTTGAACCGTTTAAAATTATATGCGTGTTTTAACCTAAATAAATTGCTCGAAGACGAATTTGTGCTTTTTAAAAACTAGTATTTTGAGTTGGCTACAAGCCGTATTGAGTTTGGTTACGTACCAATTGCCCTGCTATTATTAAGATTCTTCCTCGGCATTGAGAGGCAACAAATAAAATAAAATTTGGAACCTTTGTGTCCATGTCTTTATTAATCTTTTCAGCTTCGAAGCAGTGCTTAATCAAATGTGTTGAGGTAGTTCCTCACACAGCGGCTCTCCTGAGGTTCAAGTGGGTACCGCCTACGCCGTAATTAGTCCGTTAGAGCAACAGAAAAGAATTTCTGTTAGTACTGAACTACGGCGGTACCGTCAGGAAGATGTACAACTATCTACGCCGTAATTAGTTCGTTAGGGCTTCTCAGGATAATTCTTGATTCGCCGAACTTCAACAGTGACTTCCTTTGCGATAAAATTATGTAAAATTTATTGTTCTCTTAAGGCGGTCCTTTAAGCCCCTTTTAAGGCAAGGGGTCTCTATGGATTAAAGCCTGTAGTAAAAAGGAGATAGAGAGCGCTTTTGACTATAGGATATTAGGTGATAGGTGGTGAATCTCATGACAGTCCCTCTTAAATACACGGATACATTTCAGCAAAGACAATGATGCATTTACCTTCGCAAAAATAACTCGCACAAACATAAGCACTGCATAACACTGTAACAATAAAAGATTAAATTTAAAATAATTGTGCCTTGCAGCTAGGTAATCAAACTAATGTTGGAATGTTGAAAAACAATATAAATGAAACCTAAGGGCTAGCTAAAGTAAATACACAGGCGCATAATCAGCGTAGGCACACAGAGCTAGGCGGGGTGCAAAGAGCTGAACACTTGAAAGAAAATGTTCAAGATTATGGGTAACTATTACAGATTGGATTCGACACCACTCGCGCTGCCTGGCTCTTGGTCAGCACGGAAGTCAATGAGAAGGGCAAAGTCCTCTGAAAGCCTGCCAGACGAAGCTGAGTGAAGTGGTGTTCATAGGCAGGGCATTCGTTGAATATGTGCTTCAGAGTGATATTCTGGTGGCATTTAAGACACGAGCGAGGAGGGGATTTGACAAAGAAATGAGCATGAGTGATAAGGCAAGTGTCCAGTCTAAAGGGCCGTTAACACAAGGGGACATTTTGGCCGTGAGGTGCGACACGTGTATACGAGGCTCGCCACTGAGGCTCACATTTGTGTGTGCGTATACGAAGTTCCCTATTCGCTCTGATCGAATTCGTGATGAGCGACACACGAGAGCCTCGCAATTCTGTCTTAATTCGGTCAGCGCTCAGGGCAAAAGCCAGATGCAACTCCCATTCTATCACCGCCACCATCCCACACACCACCAGCACCACCTCTGCATCTGTGATGCACACCAGATACCGCCATTCTAAACCGGCGTGCCGAATTTCGACCACTCGCGCTATCACAAACTTGAACACAGTCTTTCTCCCTAAAAACACGGCAAAATAGGGGTAATTTTCAGGGAGTACTGGCTTGAGAAATAATGCACCAATCGACTTCAAATAGCTTTCAAACAAAAGATTGAAATATTCTTTTTGTCTGAGGCACATGGAAACATTTCTGACCATTCACAGACGGCGGGGGGCAACACTCAATTAACCCCCTTAATTCTGATACACCCGCCGTCATAACACATAATTTTACCGGCTTGTAACTTGAGAAATAATTTCAGTACATCGTCAACGTTACTTTCAATCACCAGACGATTTCATTTGCATATAAAGAAAAATTTTATGTCAAATTTCAACGCCGAAAACACGTTGAACTAGACCATGAAGTATTTGACGTGGACCATATAAAATTTCTGAACAATATCATAGCTGAAGAGCATTATTTTAATTTCTGAGAATAAATTCCTGAAACGATTCAGGATATCACCATCATTTATTTAATCAATAAATAAGTTAAAAACAATACTAGAACAAATTTTTCTTTCCTTTAGCAACAAATTGAAAAGAAAAATATGGAATAAGCCAGTGAATCCTCTAATTAACAACTTTAATGTTAAAGTGGGCGCACCGCGAAAGTTTGTTAACCTGCAAAAAATTTTTTTAAAAATGAAAGAACACTTGTGCATTTGGTAATAATTTTTATGTTTTGATCGAACTCATTTCCAATTGTGACTTATACACTTCAATTTAATGTTCCATAATTTTAACAGCTCAATGTATAGTTTCACCGTATCAGCTTTTTGAAGAGAAAATTTTTCAGTTTCAATTTTTCATTTGTACAGGTGAGTTTTGTTGAAATTTTCAATTTTTAAGAAACAATGGGTGTGAGACTGATTTCAGCACTGGCAAATGAAACTGTAAAACTTTCATTGGTAATAAACGTTTCTGTTTTCAGTTCATATGGACAGTGAGACTCTTAGAGCGTGAAAGCTGTCTGAGAGTGATAGCTTGGCGCCGGAATTGTTTTGCTGGCACTGCATACGTGTACTTGCCAAGCTCTTAAATTGTTTTGGGACCCAGAAACTTGCCCTGGCATGTAATGAGATCCATACACTGGGCCCAGGGATGTTTTCTTGCACTGTACATATGGGCGTTAGTTATATTTCAAGCGTTTTGCTGTCAGGTTGTCCTTTCCATTGACCACAGATGACCATAATCGAAAAGCCGGTGTTAGGGTACCCGCACACGAGCAAATTTTTATTGTCAGTTGCCACAACTAAAAAATTGTCCAACATAGAAAGCATACATTTCTATGGCTGCCCACACACGGGCAATTTTTCGTGACGCGACAACAAAAAGTTGTGAGGTGGTTGCGACCGGATCAATTTCTCTGACAACACTTTAGTTGTCGGCAACTGTTGCAGGCGATAGAGAACGTTATTTCTAATGGAAGCTCGCACACGAACAACTTTTAGTTGCCGCCACCCAGCGCCTAGCCGGTGGCAGGTTGCCACATTCGATTTGTTAACTCAGATTTTTTCTAATGTGACTTGTCTTGGGTCAGTGTGGTGCATAAATAAACTGTTAGATGTTCAAGCTATTCTAAAATGGCTCAGCGAAACAACCTATTTTACATCTGAATAATAAATTCATTTCATTCAAGAAAAAAAGAGTCTGTGCTCGGTATTTTTATCATGATTAATATACTCAATACTGGGGTGGCATATTCTCTTTTTTTATCTGACGATCCTGCCGTGTTTTTTTAGTATCTTCCGGACTAGAGTGTTTTGACACTGCCAAATCCACAGTTTCCGTGGTGACACTAAAGTGACTAAACGATAGCTGCCGCCATCCGGTGGTTCGTGAGCGGGTGTGCCTCACTGACAACTTTTCGTTGCGACAATTTTTTTGTTGTGACAATATTTTGCTGTGACAACTGGCAATAAAAAGTTACTTGTGTGCCCTAACCCTAGCCCTAACTTGTGGTTGTGGCTACTTAGACTATAAAAAATTTTTTTCTTGTGTGAAAATGGAGAGAATTCGAACTCTTGAAATCGTTGCCGAACAAGACCTTTAATAATAGCAAAACAGAACTTAACGGAAGATTATCGTACTCGTAAAAGTTATTAAGTAAGCGACTCGAAAAAGACAGAAATCGCTTTAGGAAGTTAGAAAAAACGAGCGCTGCTTTCAACTACCAAGTGGCCAGATTAGTTCAGGTAAATTTGTGAACATAAATATATTTTACTCACAGCCAGTTGATGTCTGAATATTGATGTCTGTTGTTAAGCTGAATTTAAGACCACTCCATTATCGCATCTTGTGATTATTATATGTAGAGCTGTGCCAATATGCACATGCATATATGCAAGAGCATATGAAATCATGAGCGCATAAAATATGGGGCTTCAGGTTAGATATATGCGATTGCGGAGTGTCGTACGCGCAGTACTCGCATTTATATGCAAACAATATGCGATCAAGTCTTGAACATGCACTGCAGAATGACCGACTTCAGTTAGTTGGAACTTGTTCGATATTGTAAATATTGAACCCTAAGGTAATGATTCATTACGATGGTGTTCAATATTTACAATTTCGAGCATTTGCTACTAATGAAGAAAACATGAAAATATGATTTCACAGGATTTCAAAGTGAAACAAAGTTCAACTGTTGTGGTTACACTTAATAATAATGTACTTTTTAATGTTTTCAAATTGGAAACTTTTTTCCTTATCGGCAAGAATACTTTTGTATTGCAGAAACACTCTTTCTACATCGTACGACACCAGGGGAGCCAATTTAAGATTCTCCATGTCAGATGAGGAGAGTTGACCAGCTACTTCGTTGACTTACTCTACACGATTGCCATACAAAATAGAGTTGACATCCTTAATCATGGGAAGATGTTCTCGTGTTAGCTATCTGGAAAAAAGGATGCTATATCCTAATTAATTAAGCAGGAAAAATAGAATCTTGTACATCGGTTTTTCAAATGCTGTTCAACTAACACCAGGACGGTTACTCCCCGGTCGAGCCGGTACCCATATCAGATATTTAGGTAGAGTGGGGAATTGTGTTTGAGTTTTCCTTTTACCCAACGAGGAAAATCGCCACGCAGCGCCGGGATTCGAACCCTTGACACCTTCACGGAAGGGTGCGTTCTCAACCACTTGGCCACAGCGAGCACAAAAAGTTGGTTTCGTACGTTAAATGAGACATGGAGCTTAAAATACCAGCTTTCGGTGATTTTACCGTAGATGAAAATGGGTTAATATCGGTTAACTTTATATTGAACCAAAAGGATTATCTTCGTTATTCAAATCTATGAAGTCGCAGCAGATATTTTGACAATAAAAGTATCTCATAACATATCATAACTCTCATAACATATTGCATGACAAACTTACAGTTTTCAGGCAATAAGTACAATACAGATTTCCGTCCCGAAAGTCATATTCTGGGAATTCATTCTTGAAAGTATCATTCCTTACACTTAAGGGTACTTTGGGAGGGCGTAACTAATAAATAATGGTAATCATTAGAATACTAAAAGAAATTTGCCCATTTCTTCATTCATCAACATATTATCCAATACATCTGTAAATTTCAATACAAAAAATGAATAAAAAGTTTATAAAAAGTTTTCATAATTTTCCTCTTGGTAATCCCCTTCATTCCGGACATCACACGAATACCAAACATTTGCATTATGTCTTGAATAACCAAATATTGCAGGAATATTCAAATTAGCATATGATCACTTAATGTCAATTGCAGATTTGATTGTCCTTATGCAAGTCCATGAAGCTAAATCACTATAATGAAGGAAATTTTGGGAATTCGTGGGATGTCCGGAATTGGAGAGATTACCTTTTTGAGTCCTTTCTCATTTTTTTATGAACAAGCAGCGCACAACAACGGTATTTATTATTAATTCACTAAACGCATATGTTTCGGGAATTGATACAAACTTCACAGTTGTATTTCCACTTTAACACTTTGTACGTTTAAGGAGGCCTATGTGTAGAACAAAACAAGAAAACTATCACTAGGTGTACAAAAACTATTACACCATGCAATTTTTAAAAACTTCAAATTCCATTAAATTCAGTTCAGTTCGGACTCTATTGTATTTTATTTATGAACTAAATTTAATTGAAGAACAGGTCAAGAAGGTAACCTCGGCACCAGGTACTGAACACAGTGCACCGGGTTAAACTTGTGATGTTGCTTTAGCAACTGATAGTGTGTGTGCGAGAGGTCCCATCAATGTACAAAATTTCTGGATCAAGGAGTAAATTTTCAGTTTTACGTTAAAAAAATCAAATTACACCATTCGCATTGCAGCATATATGCAATGATATCGTGCATATGCATAATGCATTTTCATTTTACATCTATTATATCGTATATGCAAAATGGCAAATGTGATTTTGCATATGCACAAGATAATTCTTTGCATAACATAAAACATTCTGCATATCTCATGGCGTGCAAATATGCAAGTCATGCAATGGCAAAGCTCTAATTATATGTTTACAAATTTGATTTAAAATAAAGTGTTAATGGTACGAGGATTGCTCTTGCAAAATGTACGTCCGATCCCAATCCCGGTCGTAACAGGAAAAAAATTAAAATAGAACGAAGACGACCAAACCCTTTCGCGGACCAGTCGGTCTACGTGTTCAGGAAGTGTCAATAAAAGTGTGCGATCTCTCGAGTTTTAATACTTCAGTACTACTTCTTTTTCAGTGTTTCTTCAAATTTCCAATTGTTCTCAGTGATTTAGTCATATTGGAGGTTTGCAGCCTTAACAGTGAACAATGTGATTATATATTGAACGGAGTTTGAGGCAGTATTGTCTCCTATGCAAATAATCTATAGAAATAAATAATTGTTGATCGATCGTCTAAACAATTATGTATTACTTTATATTTAGAGGTTCAAATGAAAAGTGAAATTTCGTTGTTTCATATTCCGGTTTCGCTGTTACATAAATGTGAATAATAATAATTAAATTCAAATTTAAAATTCATCGGTTCCATCCTTAATCAGTATTATAGTGTGTATATGATGTCGTGTACGTTTCTTGAATTTGAATTGCTTTAAAAACGCTTCAAAAAATTGGGGATCGCTGTTAAAAGCTTAGGATCGGAAGATCGGAAGTTTGGGATCGCTTTTATTTTTTTGGCGGCGGGATCGGAAGATCGTATTCGGGATAAACTATTGACCGGGATCGGAAGTTCGAGATCGGACTAATATCTTTAAGATCGATGCCCGCCACTGCTTAAATTCACTTATATTTCATTTTCCCACTTCCTATCGAAATATTAATCACAAAAAGTATTTCAAGTCAATTTTATTTCTCATGTTATACGACTTATCCCGATAAGGTAATCTGCCATGATTAATAATATAGATCTTAAGCCCCTAATTGTTTTTCCTAAATATACTGATCCCAAATTGCTCATTTAAACAATTTTTTTTTCTGGAAAAATTAAGCATGAAACATCTTCAGTCTTGTGTGCCTCTCGGTTAAGTGAATTAGGTTGACCATAACTGTAAACTTTAAAAATAGCTTTTGGTGATAGAATGCCCTTGAAGTTGCCGAACTTATTCGGGTCACAAATAGATATACTCAAATATGTCCATTGTACTAGACTTCAGAGACAATCTACTGTATTGTTTTAATTGTTTACTCGCAACAGATGAAATGCGACTCAAGCAAGCAACCTCCTACCTGAGAAGTTCGACTGAACGGATATTTACACGAAGAATACGCCGCAGCATCTGAGGGGAAGTGCGGAAAGGTGAGTTCTTCTAATCTATTCTCATTTGTTTAAAGTAAAGTGTTGAAGCAATGGTTCTCGTCAAATTATTTCTAAGATCAATTCGCCCATTGAACGGAAGGAAAAGAAAGCTAATAAATATGTATCTTTAGAGCGGGCGAGTATCTTGCGCAGCCCGGTCATTCGCTTTTTCGTCTTCACTTGAGATAAACAATTCATTTGCAATAAAAAAAGAACTCGAAATCGCTAGATGCATTCTCAATCCGTTTGGGCTTTCTTCGTACTTAACCTATGTCTGTAAATACTTTTCAATTTCGACCACAAAACATACTTCTCCTATGGAAGGCTTTATTGAGTTGTGTTATTTTTGTGTTTAGTGCATTTTCCACATGTTTTTAAATCAATTTTACTCATATGTTGCTTTAAATGCTGTTGTTACAGAAGAAAATAATTTTACGTCCTTAAAAACCATTGGTTGATCGTTTGATCTAACCACTTCCCGAGTGAAGCAAAAAAGTTGTTCTTTTACTTGTTCGACAGTTTGTACGCCTGCTGTTTTCAGTGTTCATGACTCCTAGCAAATATGAAATTGTTCTTTCTTTCAAGGTAGGCGGAAAGGATTTGAGCAAAAAAAATAGTTTTACCAAAATCATAAGGATTTGTTTGAGATTTAATTTATCAATCCTACTTTCCACCTTCGGTTTATAGGCTGAAGGGAACAAATATTCAAGTTGAATGGAAAGTTATTCCTTTTCAAAATGACAATATTTTTTTTTTAAACAACAAGCATCCGTTCTCTGCGTCCGTGCCGAGACGCGCTAGTATCAACAGCTAGTCGATGCCCCCCTAATAGCATGATCACCTGGGCTGCATGCCAGACTCCGCCATTCTACAGATCATTCTCTATCGAAACTACATGTTTATTTGGATAAGAAGACAAAATTATTACGAATTGTACAATTATATATTGCTGTCGTAATTTTCGTCATGAAAAATTGTGAGAATTTCATTAGTATTTCATTTATTTGCGGGAATATAAATAATGGATATCAACTAAACACGCCCATTTAAAGACTGTTGTTCGTTTTGTGTCACAATAGTTCGTTGTCAAGCAAAGTGAACAAAATATATATTCAAAAAGCCATCATTACCAGTGGTTGCCGTTATGATTTTTTTTTTAACTTGCGATAACGATAGAACGATAATTGGAGGGTAAATATGCAGAGTGGCCTAACCCACAAAATCCTGAATTTTCGAGCAGTGATAAGCAAAGTGGGATAAGCGACAGCGTTTCGCAAATGTACTGAACAAGGAATTGCTCAGTCGTTTATGCCACTCTGGCGCAAACAAAAGAGTGGGGCTTCCTGTCTGGCTGTGGCATCATTGCAGCAGCAGGCGCATGTCACCATGACAACGATGAGCTGTTGCATCACAGTACAGAGTTGCATCATGCGTGCACTGCATTAGTTTGACGGCAAGCTCATTAGCAGGGCTGCCGAAATTGGTACGTTCGTAAACATTTGTTACGTTCTGCTCCAAATGTCCCTTTGTTGAAATTGTTGTTCAACGTTAGCCTGAAGCGGTGAATTTTGGTTCGTTTCAAAAATTGTCATAATATGTTGAAGAAATTAGACCCTACCAATAAATATTAGCCTTATTTTTGGCAATTACTAAACTTTTCATGTAAATGGGAGGTAAACTAAACGAAATGTGTGATCAAATAAAGTTATGCATCACGTTTGATACCAGTTAGAAGTTTAGAACTGATCGCATCGTCACCAGTGTAGCGCNCGAGTATTGGTTCGGCTTTTGTATGTTTGCTGTGGCTTATTCCCCGCCTAATTTACTGTCACCTGTCAGTGAGATTATGAGAGTCAGTCTAATTCAGTTACTGAGTGGAATGAGTTCCTCATTGTGTTTCGCCGCGCATTGACTTAAAACTAATGTTTTGTTACCTGTTATTGTTCTTCAATCAATAAGCGTGGAGAAATAATGAGTTTTAAGAAAGTGAATATTGAGTATTCTTCCAATAGTGAGGACAATGATGTTCTGAGACAGAAACAAAAAGTTAAATATGAATGGAAAGTTTCATTAAAATTACAAACGGTTGAGAACTATTCATCGTGGCTACAAATCAGCAAACTCAACTCCAGCAAATGGTATTGCAAATTGTGCAATAATTATTGTGAGATAGCCTGCAGCTTAAGTAAAATAAAAAGACACGAGAGAACTGATAAGCATTAAAGCAATGCAAAGGTTGATGCCAAATTGATTAAAGTCACTGATTTTATGAGAAGTAAACCGTCAGATCACCAAAACAAAGTAGCATCCACAGAACTAAAATTGTGTGTCTTTATTGCCGAACATAACCTACCCATTGCTCTTTTAAATAATTTGCCTGTACTCATTTCTAAGGTACGTTCTGACTCAAAATTAGTCAAAAACATCATGAGCGCACAAACGAAAGAAAATAGCATTTTTTCATACATAATAGATCTTGACTCCTGATGCCTTAAACAACCTGGTATATAAACTAAATGCGACGAAGTTCTCCCTTATTATTAACGAAACAACAGATGTTTCTATTTTCAAGCAACTTGCAGATCTTCTGGTTAACACTATTTTCCTATCTGCGGAAATTGCATGTTGAAAGTTTTTTTTTTTTTCAGGTTCCAGTGAAGCGTCACAACCATACCCCACTGAATTTTCAGAATAGAAAACATTTCATTATACTATAAATGGCCACAGAGAGTGCAAGGTGGTGTTTTGTTCCACACTGGGAATCTCACCATAGCGTGTAACTTATGTAATCAATTAGAAAGTGAAAGCAGGAATTGCTTTGCTAGATAAAAGAGGCAAGCATGTGCCTGCTAAAAAATATTTACCTGAGATGAAGAAAAAGTGTCAACAATTCTTAGTAATTTCCTGTAGTGTCGTATTATCGACACAACTTGATGTATTTTCTGCGGTAGCTTCAAACTACCAATGTATGAGCTACAGTATCAGAAGCCGTAAACTTCTACGGAGCAAGGGAAAGTAAAAGCACAGCAAGGCTCCTAATAATGTACTGATTCCGTCGGTGATAGACCTTCCTTAAATCTAGCAATACCCGGAAGTCAAACAAAGATCTTCCGTTGGTTGTAAAAGGCAAAGCGTAGCAAGACACCATAAAGGACTTCGCCGGCCAGCTTCCGGCGGTTTATGGCTCTTCCGGCCCCAAGGCCTGCGAACCCCAAATGCAACTAAGACATCCGGCGGCGCTTGCCTTGCAAGGCTCACTGCGAGATATAACATTTCCCAAAGTACAAATCCCATTCCAGTGATGGTCCTAAATTATATTTCAGTCCTGATCTTACGTACCCAAAAATGGATTCGTTGTAAACGGAGAGAAATTCTGATCATCCCGTCAACTTATTAGTTTTCATGACAGAACTCAAAAAATGCAACGTAGGAATACAGTTGCCAAAGAAAAAAACGTGTGCTAGATGAGATGAGTTCAAGATGAAAAATGAAGCAAATCTAGAGGCGTTTTTTTAGTCATAACCCCGAGAGTTACCCGCGTAACTCTCACTGGAGTAACTCTTAACCAGATCCGAGAAGGCACTGTGAACACGATTTTGGGGTTACTCAGGCTTTGTTTGTAAACAAACAATGAATCAGCTGATTAGCTTTCCCTCGAATTGGAGTTGATAATGCATGTGGATTTTTAGTGTGTGATAATCAAAATTGTTTTATATTGACGTTTAACCCCGTTGATGATTTGATTTATATCATGAACTTGGCATTTTTTGATGAATGCAATGCTTAAGTGGTGTTGTTAAATGACTTTTACGATCATCCACAGAGAGTGCTTGTTAACAAATAACTCTACCTTCTACTGAGTATTTAACGTTAGATGTTAAAATATACATTTCATCTACCATTAATAGCTTTTTATTAATTTTGTGTATTTTTGTTGAGAAAGTGAGCTTTGATAAGTGAATCTTGTTTCAAAGATTAATAATTTAATTCATGTATATTCTGTTATATAATATCAATTATTTTATTCCAATTGAGTGCTCTCTTTATTGAATCATTTTTTTGTAAAATTCAAAGTATAATTCAAATTTTTTCCCGAGAAACTGATGTGAACAAGATAAAATTCTATTTTTAGCCATTGCTGGTTCTAAAGCAGTATTTAGTAGTGATCTACTATGTTCAGTTATGAAGTTTTCCTCTGGTTCGTGAAATTCTTTTCACAACTGATAATGAAGAGATAATGTGTTGCAAAAGATCAACAGTTCGATGCAGTTGTCAATATTATTTAGTGCAAAAATTTTCCTTGGGAGTAAACTTAATTTTGTTCTTTGTTAGAGTTACTCTAAAGGCTATCATAAAAACAATTATTTAACCTAATTGGCAGCACTTAATTCTATCAAGCGCTTTTAATTTAGGAATAATTATGAACAAATCATTTTAAATGTGTATTTTTCTGGCTAGAAAATTTATGAGAGCCATAATCATGGATATTTTTCTTTTGCAGACATGTGAGATGCTTTGACTGAAATTCCGAACAAGCTTAGTCCTTTGCACAAAATAAAATTTTCAGAGGCTCTCCTAATGCTGCCCTCGTCAAAGCCGTGTGGCTTTAGGACCTGCCTCCTTGAGGGCTACGAGGGTTCGAGTCACAGCGCTGGTGGCGATTTTGAATACAATCAACAATACTCGAGCCTCAAAAATATCATGGCCATGTATCTTGAAGAGAAATCTAATGGACTTTATACAAGTGCAGTGTGTGACAGTGTCATTCAAGTGGAGTCATACACTTGCTATGATTCCACATACTGAATAAAAACATTACAAATGCTGTAAGGTGGTCAACTTCATCCATTTTAACATTAGAAATGGTTTGTGTGAATTACTGGAATGATCTCGAAGTTGAAATTTTA
>JACJUY010013937.1:0-15876 GCA_014220935.1 Platorchestia sp. MABIK | reverse complement strand
TTAAAATATTTTATATGACCAAAAAAAAACAGACATATGCCTAACAAAATTTGAGTGTGTGCAAAAAAACAAAAAAAAAACAAAAAGACACATAAAAAACATGTTTTTTTTGCAAAAAAAAATGCCATCAAATAAAACCGTTTTTTTTTGCATCACTAAAAATGCCCCATATCCCAAAAGCTCATTCACACAAGTATTGCATTGGTTGTGTGGCTGCGATTGGTATAAGGAAACTGATGTGATATGAGCTATCTGGCTGGATTGGATCAGGAATGTAATTTGAGTATCATTGAAGCTATGAAAATTTTTCTTGTATGTGCCTGGAGTAAGAGACAGTGACTGGAATGAGCCAGTCATGTGGAGTGGGCTGTAATGACCACCATGTCTTGTGATGGTGTTTTGACGTGCTAGTTATCCTGGTGATGCCGTCCAATTACAGCTTGTGACAAGGATTGGTGGATCCTGAGTAGTTTAGTTGACAAGTCTGGTACGCAGGCGCTGAACTTGTTTGTGGGAAAATTGTGAGTATTGCGGAGGGAATTGTAGGCCGTTACAAAGGCCCCAACGCTGTCAGCCCTCAGCTTCAAGTTCATGTATGCAAAAGATGTTTTATGTTAGAATTAAGAGACCTGTGGATGAAGGACCAGAGTGGGACTGCAAGAGGTGGAAAAAAGATTGAGAGGCAAACCAAAGAGTATGGATTGAATAAATTGATACTTAGCATGACATGAAATCCTACACTAATCTGGTATATGCAAAAGGAAGTGCCTAAGTGTGAGATGTTCTATGATGGTAGTTGTGGAAGCTAACTCTTGTTTGCTGTGAGGTGTAAGGCATTGGGCGTGAATAGACCTACATGGAGGTGGAATGAGAATAATAAAAGATTATGTTGGCAGTGTGATAAGGGAGTGGAAGAAACCATTGAACATTTTGTACTGGAATGTAGTAAGTATGAGCAAGAGAGAGAGAGAGTTTCATAAATATGGTGTTTGAGCAGTATAGAGCAAATGAGTGGTATACTAGTTGTGCTGAAGATGATTGTGGTGTAAGCTGTCTTGCTGGATTGGATCAGGAGTGTGATTTGAGTATCATTGAAAATATAAAAATTTTTCTTGTACATGCCTGGAGTAAGACACAGTGACTGGAATGAGTTAGTCATGCAGAGTGGGTTGTAGTGACCCACCATATCTGAGGGTGTTTTTTTGCTTAATGGTTATCTCAGTGATGCCATCTAGTAGGAGCTTGTGACAAGGATTGGTGGATCCCGAGAAGTTTATTGGTGAAGTCTGATACACACGCTGAATTCAGTCAATATTAAATTTAATGTTAAAGATTTTGAAATTTTGTTGCCTTATTTAGGTAATAGGATACATTTGAAGATATATTACATGAATGACATTGTGCTTGCAAATGCTTAGTTTTCAAGATATTTAACTTTGAAGTTAGATAAACATCGTAAATAAAATTGAGCAAACGGACACGTAAATAAGCTGAATTACGAAATTGACATAACAATTGCCAAGGTTAGGTAAAGTTAGATTTGTAAAATTAACTTGCCAAAGTAAATCTAAAATAACTAAATTTAGCCATACTGACACTGATGGTTTATTCCGCCAAAATGTCTGCGCATGTTCTGTATCTGCCATACACCAAAAGAGCCATATCAAAACTGCCGTTAATGCTATTATCTGAATGTTATTTATGCTATATCTCTAAAAATAAGCATTTGCAAGCACAATATGATTCATGTAAAATGTCTTAAAATATCTCCAATTACCTAAGTGTTGCAACAAAATTATGAAAATCATTAACACCATAAATTCAATATTGACCCTAAATTCTTGCGTGAACATAGTAAGTATTGCAGAGAAACTTTCTAGGCCATTACAAAGGCACCCGGACGCTGTTGGCCCTTATCTTCATGTTCAAGTTTACTATTTGTGCTATAATTTACTGGATTCTTCATTAGCTAAACAATGAAGTAAATTGAGTGGAACTGTAACATTATCATTGAACTCAGTGCAAGAAAATTTAAATGCTCTATGTTTGGTAAATGTAGTTTTCTCTACAATGGTACAATTCGGTATTTCCTGACTGTTGAGTATTACAGTGCCACCTAATGTTCTTAAAAAAGCTGAAGCCCTAAGCTGAATTTAATCTTTGAAAAGTTTAAAATCATTGAATTATTTGCTGCTCGTTAACCTGATTATTTATCCAATGCTAATGAAGTAATATAAAATTTGCACGTTTCAGTTACTTGGAATATTTTGAATGTAAGGCAAATTTTGGATAAACCAGATCTGTGTTTGGTATCTCGGATGTTATTTCAAGGGGATACCAGGGCCCCAGAATAAAAGCCATTGGTTTAGTTTGAGTTCCTTTTATTTTGGTCATGGTCTCATATTGTTGAGAGTGCTATAAAGTGCACTATGAATTGAGAGTTATAGGTATGACCTTTTATAAAGTTCCTAGAAAAAATTATTTCACCTGAGATGGGCAAAAATTTATGGTCAAATAATTGATAAACCACAAGAATTATTATACACCCCTGACCTGGATTTACATTACTAAATTAAACAATTCTAAGGGAGTTTACTTCTTCAGGGAAATATATAGCTATTTGCCTGTAAGAATTTCTGTTGCAGAACAAATTTTTCATGGAAATTCAGAGACACCTAATGCAAGGGAATTGAAACTCTTAGCAAAGAACAAACATCAAGGATGAATAAAAGATGCTTTATTATTATTCACTTCATAATTGCAGTTAGAAAGAGCAAATGGTTTTTCAGCTTCTTACCTGAGGATGTAAGGGTACCAGTTACCACTAATAAAACTCAACCGGTACTGGACCTCTTCTGTAGTTGCTAACTTAATCGAAAACGTCCCCATCCTCTATAGTTTGTCGACGAAGTTGGTTTGCAAGCCGGCACGTGGTGGCAGAGGCGCGCGACACAAAACGTAGGCTGACAGGTGGGAGGCTTAGTGATCTTTTGCCTGGTTTGAGTTAAATGAATGGCACACCATGCTATCACTAAATAAAACATATGCCTCAAAATTGCAACTATGCCGCCACACGGCGACAACAGAAATGATATTTGCCCTATATATGGAAATGACAAACTAGGGAATATCGAATACACCGATGAAACGTCTTTGTGGGGTCTTCAGTTGTGAAACGTCCTATTTAATAATAATAAGAGCTCTGCCAAGAGATACTACATGAGTTTTACAGTAAACCTTTTTAGCTAAAAGTAGAAAAATAGTGCATTAGGAAATTATTCAACCGCTCATCAGTAAACTGAAAAATACAGAAAAATTAAAAAACAGTACAATTAATGAACACCTTAAGATAACACATTTTAGACTTTTTACTAATCTATTTAACATTAAAAACCATTTAAATGACATATGCACACTCAAGCTGCTCAAACCTGTGCAAGCTAACGTGAGACATGTTAATTGGGGCCATGCTTTTAGTAATGGATGATATTTAGAATGTTTTTATTGCTGAATGAAGCACATTTGAAGAGGGGAAATTGGCAGCTGTTGGCAATGATTGATCACTCATTCAGCTGCGGTCACCTGGTGTTTAGGGTTCTGTTATAATGCTGCTAGTTTTTATTTATGGTATTTATTGACAATTTTTGATCGTGTGTATCTAGTCCTTAGTTTTCTATTGAAGATTGATGCTGACCAAAGTATGGAGAAAAGCAACTTGATATGGGTGATACGTTAGTTTAGAAAAAACCCTATCTGCTGTCAAAATTGGTTGTTTTTAGTTCATGTTTGGTCAGAAAATTTTACTGGAGTAATTTTGCTACAACCAAAAGGGATCGGAATTAGTGGAGTGAAATCAGGTAAATAAGTTAGATTATATTGAACTGTTATGGCCCTTTTGCTTTTCGTCTCAGCGATGTTGTCATTTGTGATGGTAAGCGTTTTCTTTTTAATTACATCATTCGATAGTCGTGACATGAGGTCACAATTCTTTTATTTTACTAATGAGGATCAAGTGAGACTTTTCAATGTCCACACAATAATTATTAATTAGCAGATCAATCAATTTGGTAGCAGGTAACTAACAATTTCAATAACCTATCTCCATCCTTAATGGGAAATTAACACTGCAGGAACCATATCAATTATTATTACCTAGAAAGAACACAGAATTAATGACACATCAGATGAATCTAACGCACCTATTACATTTCAAGTAAATAAATGAGTGAACGCTTAAGGCGTGGCATCGATAGACCTAATGCACAGGAGAATAGATATGAATCTGCTATAAGGGAATATGCACTGAATGGAACTCATCTTATTTCGAATTCCCGAAAGGTGGCTGCTATGGGCTCTGTGATTGCTTAAATTTACGTTAGGAGGTATACGTAGTTTACACTCGTTATTTGCAAATCGTCAAGATAGGACAAAGCCCGGCCCCAAAGGGCAAATGGTTGGAGAAGCACTTCTTTACTTAGTCACAGCCATGGGTCGAATGTCGCTCCCGCTTCCTCAAAGAGGTAACAAGCTGTCACGCATGACTTTATCTGATATCTGTAGTATAATTTTAAGATGGATTAAATACCACAAACAGGCGGTTACGTGTGACTCTAGCGTATTGAATTATACTCAAAATGGGAAACCTCAATTCTCGTTATTTGTACTGACAGTCTAATTAACGTTAGCTACTGAACAATAATACAAATACTACTCAGGGCAGAATCATTCCCGTGTTGATGTCCGGCAACCCCTTCGGTCAGATGACACCCTTGCTTCTTCGCGTTCTCGAAGTCGATGCAAAGTGCAGTCGGAAGAAGGTAGAAAACTGGATTACCACCAGCGCGCTTGCAACACTCCTCATGGCTGATTTGAACAGATTAAATAACAGAGCGTCCTCCATTAATGATCGTTTCTCAAATGTGGTTAAGAACCACGACAAACTTCTTAATTGTAAATAATTTTTTCCTGAGTCATTTTTGTGTTTGAAGTCGAGCATTGTCATGCTGAAGCACAACACCTTCTCTACAAAGCAGGGCTTGTCCTTTTCTGAAGAAGACATTTTTCAATATTATACTATGAGCTATACTTGCAGCTCTTGACTGGTTGGTTTGGTCTAATAAATCTTAAATCAATCAAGCTCCTGTTTTTTCATGATTAAAGCATGAGCTTTTTGGGATGTTGTTTCTGGTTTGTAGATAGCTGTAACTTGCTATTTTGAGCTATCACTTGCATTCAGTATTGTGGTGAAGAACACATTTTTAAATATTTTTTTCAAATCCCAGTGGTGATTTTTCCTAAAAAATATAGCTCTATGCTTTCTTAAAAGTAAAGGGGAATTTTGTTGAGCATCTTATCAACATAAAGGGCCAGTTTAAGTTTTGAGATCTTCTCAATCTGGTGAATCTTCTAAACTTAGTTTGCTGGTATGAGCTACATTGAATTGTTTAGCCAATTTTATGCTGATCAATTTCCAATTAATCTGTACCACATTTCTGACAGCTTTATTTACTGACTTGGGTCTTCTTGAATGTGAATTATCCTTGGGAATCAAATCTATAAATGAATTAGCTATCTACCCTTGGAATCATTGTTTCTTGTAAAACCATTGGATTCTTTTAAGTGGGTAGTGCGGTAGAATTTCCTATTATGTTTTTTTTTAGAGCATGTGATATGTTGATACATGTCATAGATATTCTTTTCATAGAAGTAATCCAAATAATCTAATGTTGCTACTTAGTTTCAAAAAGTAATTGAGGCTTTAGGACATAAAGTTTATACTATACCTCTGCTCTCAAACAAACTGTTTGCTTAACATGAATACTGAGCTAGTATAATACGGGTTACCAGTTGTATAAAAAAATAAATTATGCATGTCTTTTGAAATTTCTACTTCCATGGTTATTGTTCTAGAGATGTGGGAAATGTCAGTTGTGGAGAAAAATCTCATTACTGGAAATCTTTTTCATTGCTATAATTGCATCTTAATGCAGAAAAAAAGAGAAGTAAATGAGCTTAGTATGCTGGAGAGACAGTGCTATTGGGCCTGATGAAAGTGTTGATGAAAAATAACAAATGGAGAAATTTTGAGAGGTTGAAGTAATCACACTAAAAAGATCTTGCTCTCTGCTGTATTATAAAAGAAACTGGTACAAAAGTTTAAATGCAGCATCTAGGGTAATACTATAATTAATTCATTTAGTAATGGCACATAAAAATATTGATTAAAGTTGATCCAAAAATAGCTGAGGACCGTACTCTGTTTGGCTAAAGACCCATCAAAATAAGGTAGGAAAAAAAAGAGAAAGAATTGGAGATGCCTAGTTGTAAGATAAATCTGTGAGCAGGATGTCATATCTCACTGCATTGCAAATACTGGCATCACTGGCAAAGGTACTACAAATTGACGAGGAGAATCCTAATCTGAAAAAAAAGTATTTCGTATGAGAGGCTCTAGAGCAAGACTACCTTAGATATGAAAACCAGTTGTAGTACTAGACAGCAAAATTATATAATTATTCAGTAATTATGTACAAAGCAAGTTCAGCTAATATGGAAACTGCACAAATTCTCATTTGTGGGGAAATTTATATCAATGTTGAAACAAATCTTCAAGTTGCCATTTTCCTACTCCTTTATAGGCATCTGGTTTCTGTACTTAGCAAAGCTTTTGTAGTGAAACCAGCCGGCTAATTGTTTCACCACTAGGAAGCCGACTTGTCAGGATGCCGACCAGGCAGGGTTAGCTACTCCGGCTAAATAGCTATGCCCCGATACTAGGTTAAATTGTGGCACGGACAGGTAAATAACAATTATATTTAAAAGACGATGAGTAAGGCAATGGAACATATGCAAGCTCAGGGTGTGTCTTGCGGAAGCTGTCTCTCTACACGAGATTGTAAATCTCCCGCCAACTACAACACCCCGCAAAAGCAAGAGACAACTAAAATACAACAGTAAAAGAGGGTGTAGGATTTACCAAGCACGGTCCAGGACTCGCAAGCATCAGGCAAGAAGCTTTATTTAGCTTGCTCGTAGACAAGTACACTGAACGAAGGTCCTAACGCAACTGACTCGCTACCGTCGTGCAACCGCGAACTTCGGCTTCAGAATGGCCCAAGCTAGACAGTCGCAGGACGGAGCTCTATGTACATAACAGCGATACCCTCAAGGTACAAAACACGTAGTAAATTAATTCGCTACACTTTAGAACCCATGTTTGACGTAAATACTTCCCCAAAAGCTATTAAAATCTGTACATAGTCCTTTGTCCTTGTATTCTAGTGTCTTAAATAGTGACTCTTTTTAACAGAGCTATCAGAAATGTCTTGAGTTTTTTAACCTTCAGTCAGTCTTCGCTGTTTCATTTATCTCATAGTTCTATAGTATAATTTGTGACTTTATTAAGGTTTTTCTGTTACAGGTTCTTATCCTACAAGAAATATTTCAGTGAATGTTGTCAAAACTCTTTGTGTAGTATTTCTAGGATATTGTTATACCACAAAAATTGAATGAAAATAAGATCCATCTACAATTCTGCCTCTGGAAGTTGAGATAACCTTATTTTACAGTGCAGTATTAATACTATTTTTTGTTCTGTTAGATTTTTAGTTTTGCATAGCAATGGCAGAAAATGTATTCCTGTTTATTCCCAACCTTATAGGTAAGTTGTGGACATATCTCAAATATGTATATTGTTTAAGGTTATATTTCTTCTTGCACTTATTTCTGTTGGGATGCGACAATTTGATTGACGTAATTGATTGTTAGAACCTTTTCTTGTTTATTTTCATAGTTGCAAAGTTTTACTCTATTTACTGTAGGTTCCTAGAGTTGCATGAGGTTAAAATGCAACCGTGTTATCCACTGCAGGATTTCAAAAATTTTTTCCTGCCATTGATTAATAAATGGATGTTTTTTCTTTATTTATTATGTTTGTCAGATCATGCTAAGTAAACTTACCACCATCGTCCTGCTCTCCGATTGGTTGGTTATCTTCCTACTCTGATGGTATTTAACACTATAAGATCTTACTCTCCTATTGGTCAGCGCCTATCCTATCATGCATCCACGTAGCAGAGTTCCTTCACCATTTTGTTTTGGCAGTGCTATCATTCAAATTGAATTCTTGTTGGTGATTTTGCTTATGTGCTTTTAGTTATCGTGCTGATAGTCAACTCGTACATTATTAGCCATGGGTCCCAGGAATGTTACTTATGGTCAGGGAAAGAAAAAGAGGATGCTCTCTATGCAGATGAAGCTGGTGAGAATCAAGAAGTATGAGGCTGGCATGCGGTTGAGTGGTTACCAACAAGTTCCGTCTTTCTCTTATATTTGAGCACTCAATCTATTTCCATGACCTTCATAAATATACAGTAGGTTTCTTACAAGAATCTTGAACCTCTGTCATTTTATGAAAACTGCATGCAGATTTCATGCCAAAGTAGATGTTAAACCTTGGGAAGTGAAGTAGTCTTTGTGACCAGTTTTCCTGTCAGGCTGAAAAATAGGGCTGATAATTGTCCATGTATTCTACATCTATAAACAATAATAAAGATGGCATGGCTCAAGAATACTAATACAGTATCTTAATTAGATTGCTATAAAGCAGTACCAACCTCTGATGCAAAGCTTGAGTTTTCCATTGAACATGGTTCAGATGAGAAGAATTTTATCTTTACCAGGGCTTCCTTTATGAGTTTACATTTTCTATTTCAAATTGCTTCTGTTGCCTTGCCTTTTGAGGTAAACTTGATGTTGGAGATTATTTTCTTAGCAATTTTTTTATTCTCTAATTTGGTTTGATTCTGCCCAGTTCACTCTACAGTAAATGGGTACAGCACTCTTCAGGTAGAACATGAGTCTAATATCTGTCTGCTGCAAAAGTCCCAAGGTACTGTTGTTGGAGGACAGGTAGGCTTTCTACCATCAACACATGTAGCTTAGATCACTAGCACTAATATACCTTGGTTGTGACAGACCTACCTATGTTTACTATCTTGTCTTTAAGTAAATAACAAGCCAACACACCCAGGTCACGGGATTACTGTTCTCTTTTTTCTGTTTATTTTAATATACTTAGAGACAATTAGATGAGTACAAAAGAAAGTAACCAGGAGTGGACAGTAATAACCTACCTATTTACAAATAACCCCAGTAAAATAAACTCTCTCAACCATAACACAGTGGCCCACTATACTAGGGGCAACCCAGCGCAGCAGTAACCCTAGGCTGGCCTGCAGAAGTGCAAGGGTGACAGGAGCGCAGCAATACAGGGGTACAGAAGCGATAGGAGGTGTGGGTGTAAGGCAGCGGCAGAAGATGCTGGAGTGCGACAGGAGATGTCGAGGTGCGGCAGCGGTAAGACACAGGGGCGGCACTTCCAAAAGGAAAGGATGTGCGAGGAAGAATCAGTTGTTGTTGTTGTGGGCTGTCCCTTGGCTTCATGGTTGTGGCTGACATGACAGAGCTTCGGGTGATGGCTCTGGTGTCTCCCATTGGTCTCAGCTCCCGCTCTCCGGTTGGAGGTCTTCCTGTATATCCGCCGTGCATGATAAATAATAACTTCCGATGATAATACAAGCAAAACAGTATATAGTTTTTCAATTTCACGTAACAAATAATGCCATTTACAAATAAATATTTCAATAAACCTATACATTCTTTTATTTTGATCTCTCAATCTGCCTATTATTCTTACCCTTGCTGGATGCAGCCGCTATGAACAATTTGCCTGTATAATGTCCTTCTGCACCAAATAATTCAATGTTTACCTGTAAACATTAATGACTCTGTTCTGTAGCACAAAACACGGGTTAGGGGAACAGGCAGTTCTCACCATCTCATACGCAAACAAGGTTTAGGAGACTGGTGGATCGCCCCATTACACCACCATTAATTATAACTCAAACACAGATCCTGTGCATTATTGTCAGTTTTGTGTATCCTCACTTTGCTCAAGCAGCTGAGTGAGATGATGTGCTGCAACTTGATCATGAACTTTTGCTGCCTTTATACATCACTTAGTAAGAGGATGTGGCACTAGCATTTGCTCATCATTACATATAGCTATATTTGGCCACAAAGCAAGAGAATAGTAATATTTGTTTCAAGAAATGATGGCTTATTATACAACAGTTGTTCATTGATGTAGAAACACGGAATAGGCCAGGAATCAATGATTTTCTAGCTGAGATAGAACTCTGCTTTCATTTACCTAATTCCATTAATGTAAACCTATCTTTTGATTGTAGCTAATACAGTGTATAATGGGTTGAGTTCATGGTATAATTGGATTTTTCTACTTTTAGGACTTTGTGGAATTCTCTTTGTATGTCTTATGTGCATATTTCACCTTACATAACTCGGCAGTATTATACTTTCTTGTAAAAGAAATTGTTTATGACTTTGATTTTTTTTGCAGATCTCAGCTATTGATTAGCCTATATGATTTCTTGTTTAGTGCTCATTTTGCACCTTTAATTTTCATGTTGTCTTTCCAATTTCTTTTTTTACTTCTCCAACTTGTTGCTTTTTGAGCAACATATCCTGTGTGGGAACACACCATGGGCATAAATTCTGTGTTCTACAATCCATTCTAAATGATCATCTCTTTGCTCTCATGAGATGGCCTCTGTTGTGTATAAGCAAGTTTTAAATAAACTGTTGTAGTATGGATAATAACAAAAAAAATTTCATTTGCAGGTTATGGGCGAATTATTCTCGCGTTTGTTTCATTCTACTTCATGCCCTCGGACCACGTCACTGCATCTATTTGCTACCTCCTTTCTGGTTTTTTGGATGCATTTGATGGTCATGCTGCTCGTGCATTTGATCAAGGTAAGGTTTAGTTAAAAAGATGAATCATGATTTTGTGTTCATTAGTGAAAGGGGGAAAATATATCCACTAATTTGATTGTATAAAAAGTTAAACATAGGAACAACACAAGGGACCTATTCTATCATTGCTACCCAAGTCCCATGCTACGAGAGGTCTGTGAGCAAGAGCATTATCCTGCTGAAACACAAAGGATTCTCCTTTCTAATAGAGGGTGGTCTTCCAGCCTAGGTGTTAAAGATTTTTCGAGAAGCTGGTATTAAGCTTAATATTCTACTTTAAATTTAGAGGATAGTTTATATGGGCCAGTTATCTCATTTCCTTTGACCCTAGTCCAAAAAATTATCATTCCACCACTTTGCTGACTGCGGATATGTGCTCACAGTGAGCAATCAAGATCCAACCGAACGACCATCCAACAGGTCCGTCTTATGTGGCTCGGCATTCATCAGTAAAAATGGCTTTTGGGAATTCATTTTCATGTATCTTACTGCCCATTCAACTTTCTTAGCCTTGTGAATTTTGTTTAGAGGAAGAGGTTTGAGGATCTTGCACCCAATGTTCATCCCATGCTGATACTCCAGCTTTTAATGTTCTTCTGCCAGTTCAAAGAGGTTGTCAAACCATCGAGTGTCTTTCTTAGTTAGTGTCTTTAAATGAGATCTTTTTGGGGTTTTCCATGTTTACCCTTAAACACGTACGCTTCTACTGTACAAAAATTGCGATTCATTTTATTCAATATTTGCTGGTAGACATGTTGTCACCAAGAACTGCAGTCATTCCCACTTGATGCAATTCTGTTGAATCAGCTTTCTTTTTCATTTTATTGACTTTTTCCTAATATTGTAGTATCTAAATGAATGCTTGGAGAATGACACTTTATTATATCATAGAACAGTAAATTTGATAGTCATGTTCATCATTTAAGTTTACTTTAAACGTAAAAAAACATTTTAACAGAATTTCAAACAATTTTAACGTAAAAATTCGTTAAATGCGTAGTTTATTTAAAAAAACGTGCTTTGCATTATCAAGGTGAACACACAGTAGTATCAAAATAGGAATTAGCATACTATTGTAATTTATGCTAATATTTGAGCAACTCTGTCACGAAACGGAGGGGTTACGCTGGCGCATTCCCCCTCCCCCCCGTATCCGTAGTGAGGGATCTAAACCTCATGGTTGGAGGGGTAAAAGGAAAATTCAGAGCTGAAGAAACACAGAAGGAGAAATGATAGAACAGGTTGGAGAATAGAGACATAGTAGCTACCGATCTGCTCACCTACTTCAGTACCTCAGGTCAACACGGGAAAATAAAACAACTACTTAAACATTTATGATTAATTTATTTTAAAGAAGCTAATGAACACGAGAATAACCTGAAGCATCCTAAACGAACATAAAGAAAAAATCACGAAACCCAATCCTAGGGGCAACACTTCACGCGCCACTCTGCAACGCAAACACAACCGATGCACTGGAGCTAGAAACACAGCCTACACAATTCCAGGCGACATTGGTGAGAGCGAACAAGCACTAAGCCCGGGATTGCAAGTATCTCTTGGCTCCTGTAAACCCTGCCACGCTCAGCCGCCTTTTTCACTTCCCTGATGTAGCTGGGTAGATGGCCAGGCTATGATGCCTCAGTTTGGTCTGCACCATCGTGTAGCACTGCGAGACAGCCTCAAGCTGCATTTCGTTGAACCTCCTCACCCTGAGAACAATGGAACACTCTAATTATTAGTCCCCTTAAGCCTTGATCCCCTATAATTGATGGTTAATAAACCCCTTAAAATTTCATGAGATTCCCCACTAGATTCTTACTGAACCTATTTATCTTTTATCTGAATGCATAAGAAAAAAAACACAAGAAGTTTAGCATTTGAATAAGTTACTTTACAGATAAAACGCGCCTCTCCCCACACAATAGACTTTTAACTAACTCTCACTCCATATTTTAATTTACTGTTCGTTCACCAAAAAAATCCGACTTAACATGAATTCCATATGAGAAATAACCTCATTTTACCCCAGATTAAAAAATGAAAATCTAAATGCCTTGTTTGAGAACAACACTTGAATAAAAACACAAAGAACAAATTGGTGTTCTGATTGATTTGATATTCAAAATGAGAATCACAGTGCCCCGCTTGGGAACAAAAATGACAAAAAAAAAAACAATAAACTTGCTTAAGGTTGTAACATAATCTTGGATTGCTGAATGTACTAATCGTCTAAGAACAAAAATCAATATTCTGATTGATTCAAAATCCTATCACTTCTTCCTAACACACAAAGGCTTGCTCACCTCCCCTCTGTAGGTCTCTGGGCCTACATCTTACACGGAACCAGGCAAATGCTGAAATAAACCGGCTAATCCCTCGCTCTCCTTAAATAGGTCAACCCACGCCTGACGCGCACTGTGGGCTGTATAGAGGCCCCTCAAAATTACTGCTTCTCCTATTGGCTCGCTCTTACGCGTCACCTCTCTATGCTTACGTGTCCCTCACTTCCATCTAGTATTACTACACACAGCCTTCTCAAAACTTTTTAGAACCCCCAAACTCCCTTGTTCCCTTACTCGTAGAGAATGAAATTTAACCCTTTACTTTTCTATGCTATGTATTTATGTTGCAATCGGTTCTTTAAGTATTCAGTTGCACGCACTAGTTCTCAATACATCTACTATCCCCTACGTGCCCCTCCCTTCTCCTGGTGAGGTACCCCCCCCGTTTCCCTCTCGGATGCGCCCGGCTGTTTCGAACGCTTTTTTTGCGAATAATGTATATCACTTACTAAGCATGTATCTTAACATCTCTCTTGATCCGTTTTCTTTTACATTTCCAGTGTAGACATGTAGGTATATTACCAAGCCCAAGCCCAAGCCCATATTACTTCATGAAAATAGAAAATGCGCACAACCTAATTCATTCTCTTGCACGAAATGTGGAGCAGACCTGCAAACGATTTAAAGTAATAAAAAAAAGCATTTATCAGAATGAATCTGTAGAGTTATGGGAAAATGAATTTGGGAAGTTAATGAAATAGAAGTGAATTTGTATATTGAATTTATATTATCAGAGGTAGATTATCAGCATGTGTGATAAGTTAGGAAAATGTTTAATCATAAAACAATCAAAGAAAATCCCGATTTATATCTCGTGATACATCATTATCAAAAGTTGTTGAAGAATTTAGGTCAACATATACAAAAATGTGTCCTTTTGATCCAGTACAGTATTTTACAGGTCCTGTATAATGTTTCGATGCATAGTTAAAACATTCAAAAATAGAATTAGTCTTTCTCAAACATTCTGATCTACTTTTATGACAAATGGAGACAAAAAACTTGAAGTTCAAATTTCTATAAAGCAACATGCTATGCAAAAACAAATAATCCCTCTATTTTTTGAACATACTACAAAGAAAAACTGAAAAATTACATTACTTTTGGTAATGCTAACAATGTGGCTGGGCTATGTCTCAAGTTTTACCACAGGAAATTTCAAAATGCATGATCTTCAGAATAAGTTTTAAAATAAAAAAGTTATATTTTAGAACTTTATTCAAGTTATCCAAAAGAACTTCTTAATATTCATAACAATTTATCATTAGCTACAAAAAATATTGAAATGAACAATGCCAATAAATGAATTTTTCATCTTGGCAAACAACAAAAATATGTTCTACATTTTGTCAGTTATTAAGATTTATGTAGAAAATATGCGTTGGTGATTCCAAAATGTAGAAAGATGAGTGAAACTGTGTAATCTTTAAAAATACTTCTTAAAGCACAAATTTTTTCAAATTTTCAGAGTGTGAAAGAATTTAGGTTTATAAACAAACCAACCCAGAATTTATCTAAAAAACATGGAATTTAATGGTTCAGTGTTGAATATTGAAGAATAGCACTAATTACTGACATAATAAAGCACAGGAAACTAAAAAGTTGGGAATTAGTTCCTTAAGGAAAAATTTGCAGAAAATGTATTTGAAGCCACCAAATAATGATAATTACAATACCCATCAAACTATTGTCTCTGAATGGTTTGAACCATGGGACCGAATGTTAACGAAAAAAGCAAGCGATGGGAATATGAAATGCAGAAAATAGAACTAAAGTTTAATAATATCACCGAAATATTTGATGTGGTCGAAACAAAAAATAAACAAGTCATAAAAAATAAATTGTGTCGGCCGTGAACGATGATGCTCGTCCAGGCGAGACGTGCGTTGGAGACGGCCCGGAGAATTAGAGCCGCTGTCATGACTCCAGGCGCAAACCCCGCGCCTTCCGTTAGTGCACCTAGGTAGAACAATTAGCAAATTTGAAGATAAACGGTAAAGGAGAAATACAATGATCTGAATTGCGGAAAATATAAACGAGTTAAACACACCCAAATCTAACCCCGATCTGATATACCTACAAGCACCGTAACTAACATAACACCCACCGATCTGATCTCAAGCACCTAAACTAAATTAAGGGCACGGTCTGTGGAGACCAAAAGTCCGTTGGTTCTAGACGTATTTTTCTAAGATTTTTACAATAGGTGGCAAATGATGCAACATTTCTTTTTGAACTCATGTGTTTTTTTCTTAAATTCATGAAAAATATGATTTTTCTAAAAAAAACTGGAAAAGTGGGTGTTGCGGAAAAGTGCCCATCGCCCACAATTTCAAAGTTACAGAACTGGATAAAGGTTTTCTAGGTACCTAATTGTCTTGTCTTGAGATCTGGTGGTAAGGTTTTTCGATAATTTGATTTTTTGAATTTTGAGAAATTTCTTCCCAAAAAATCGACCACTCTTTTGTTTTTTCAAATTGTTCTCCTTATAATTTTCAACATGATTTGAAATTCAACAAACTGCACCACTGCCTCTCTAGGATATTTCAATCGCTATCGATTGATATGTTTGCCATTCCTATTTCTTCAAAAATGTGAGAGAAGGGCCTCTTCAAAGATCAAAAAGTTAAGTTCTCAGGAGAGCCATTTTTGAAAAATTGTTCATTTTTTTTTTTTTTCTACTTCTGAACAAGTT